>WOGN01006559.1:0-12368 GCA_015342105.1 Leptinotarsa texana | reverse complement strand
CGGGTTTTCCTGCAGCTGAAAAAGCAAATGCGCCACTGGAATCAATGAAGTCGCCCCGGAGCGCCAATTAATTTTTATTGTTGTTTTCATTTTATTTTTATCGTTGTTTTAATAAATGTTAGTTTTATGCATTATTTCCATTATCCCAAATTTAAATTTTTTGAGTTGACCCGTATATACGCATGCACACAGACAGTGTGGTTGTCTCACTTGCTCTCACATAGAGACTGTGTGAGGAAATTATTTAATCCTGGCGATCCTGACTAGGATAATGAGGCAAACTTATGAAGTTATTGTATTGTCACCGATTCATCATGAATGTACAAAGTTTAAAATACATTCAAGTGAAGCTAATATAGGCGTGTTAATAATGAACCGCATCAATATATACAGTAGACAATTGTCTATCGACCAATTCATACCACGACTCAGTAGAATGAATATTTATTGAGATATGGAGCTTTCTATAAACATTTCAAGAACGAGAAAAGTATTTTCATTGTCTATCATATAAAGTAATCGGAGCAGCTGCTTTCTAAGCTTCCCTTCAATGTCTCTTTCTGCTCTTCTCACATTCAAGGACTGGTATTGTTTTCTATGCACTATCTGTTATGAATCCTAATGTTTCGATTTATGGATATGAAATTCTGCCTTATGAATTACATTAAAACAGCATAACGATTTCACAATTTCATTCGCTCTCATAAATAGTCGGAGGTGACTGGACTACAAACAGGAAATTATTTTCTATTGTTGTTTACATATCGTCCATTGCAGTCGAAACATTGAACAATTGCTTTGAAGACTCGTTTCATCTCAGAAAAATGAAAAATTATATAATTCATAACTATGGCCAGGGCCGTTGGCAGAGGGGGGAAAAGGTTCAACTGTGAAATAGAATGATATATCGGATTTGGCATTATTTTAATAACATCAGGAAAGAACATTCCTATTAGCAGATGAACTAGTACAATTGAAAAAATAATGGTGTTTCGTACAGGTTGGAAACTTACCTCTGACTTTATGCCTCCAACTGTCAATTACGAACTGCCTTTTGAAGTACTGTTCCCAAGTAGAGAGGACTGGATCCTCCGGGAGAAGGAAATATTAATAGCAAATAGTTGTTGGCTCACAGATGGATCAAAAACACCTTTCGGTTCCCGTGCTGGTGTTTTCAGTCGCAGACCCAGGACAGAGATATCAACCTGCCTAGGAACCTAAGCGACTGTATATCAAGCGAAAATTCACGCTATTGAATTGTGTGCGGAAAGACTTGATAAATCCAACCTCATACACAAGTCAATAAAAATATTCTCGGACAGTCCAGCGGCATTGGAAGCTCCTGGTTCCTACCGAGCAACGTCTAAATTGGTAGCAAATTGCCAAAAATGGCTGTCCTCGATAGGAAGACTTAACAGATTGTCTCTGGTCTGGATTCCTGGCTTGGAAGGTAATGAAGTTACTGACTCCTTTGCAAAGGAGAGAGTTGCTAGTAGCTTCATCGGAACAAAACCTGTCATTGGCATCGCTATAGGTTTTGCCAGACAAACATTGAATACCTGGATGGCAAGAAGATTTATTCTGGCAGAATCTTCCAGGATCGGCTCACTCCAAGGCGTTTATTCAGCCTTTGAATCTTGATACCAAACAGTTGTTGGACTACAATGGGAATAAACTACGATGTCTAACAGGCCTTCTTACAGGTCACTGTCATTTGAATCATCATATACAGAGATTCGGACTGTCGGAAGACAGTCCGAATCAGTTCCCGAATCAATTCGGGTTCAGAGGGGGAATGGATACAGTAATAGCTGTTGAGAGAGTGGTGAACCGAATAAAAGAAACTAAGAGAGGGAGGAGGCATATTCTGATTATGGCGTTGGACCTGTCAAACGCCTTTAATATCGCATGGGCGAATGGGAATGTGCATGAGGCGAATGGGAATGCCGGAAAATGTGGGCAGGACATGCATGAGCTTCATAGGGGAGAGAACAGTCACCTGCGGGGCGGTCTCTGAAACGGTGAACAGAGGCTGCCCACAGGGATCAAGTCTGGGACCGACCCTATGGTTTATAGTGATGGAAGCGTGGTTCGAGAGAATCAAGAACATGAAAATCAGAGAAGGAATCGGAACAGTAGGAATACAAGTGCGGGCCTAAGCGGATGACCAGATTGTCATCATCGAGAGTAACTCTGTCGAAAGCATAGAGAGTAGATGGAAGTTGGTATGGAATGAGTGCAAAGCATGGGAGAAAGAGATGTGATTGAGGTTCAATGAGATGAAGACAGAGTGTATGTGCATACCAACTAGCAGGGATGAAAGACTCCCGGTACTGAGAATGAATGGAAGAGAGATAGAGAAAAAAGTGAGGGTCAGATACCTTGGGATTGTGATGGATACAGGACCGCTGTTCATCGATCACCACAAGGAGGTAAGGAAGAAACTGAGTGAATTGGTAGGAAAATTGAGGAGGTGGACCGGAAAGAATGTTGGACTTAGGAGAGAAAGTGTGAGGATGATATACGGAAGGGTTGCAAAACCTGCGGCACTGTATGGAGTACAAGTCTGGGGGGAAAGGGCACATGATAGCAAGGTGAAAAGGCAGCTAAGTGCGGCACAGATGCTGTTTCTGCTAGCTGCAAGTGAAGCATACAGAACGACGCCAACGGCTGCGCTCAGCGTCATCATCGGAATGGCGCCACTTCAGCTAGAAGGATGGGCCAGATATCATGAATGGAGAGTGAATGGGAAGAGTACGATAGAAGACAGAGTGGAAGGAGAAATTTTCCCCTGGCTGCAAGGGGAGTTACTGGAGGAGATGGAGGGAGAGGAAGTGAGTGAAGTGTACGTGGACAATGGGAATAGGGTGGGAGTATGAAAGAAGAGGGGAGGAATGGAATATAGGGAATGAAAGAATCACCTGGCAAAGCAGCGTGAATGAAGCAGAGTTAATAGCGATAGAGCGAGTGATTGGCATGTGGAGTATGGAGGAGAATCTAAAGATAGTCAGCGACTCTACTATGGCTGTGGAACGAGAGAAAGCAGGAAGAGTGGCGAATAAAAGGGCTGCAAGGATACAGAGGATGATTGAGGAAAGGAGAGAGAGGGGAGTACGTACCCAAATGTACGTACCCCGAGAATGTAGGAAATGCGAAGGCCCATGAGGAGGCCCAGAAAGGCATCACGAAGGAGCAAGTCTCGGTAAGTGTGAGGAAGATTCATAACAAAGTGGAGGAATGAAAACGAATAAAAGAGAGCATAAAGAGGAAATGGCAAAGAGAATGGGAGAGGGGCGAGACTGGGCGACTGTTCTACAGATTCTGTGGGGCAGTCGGATATGAATCAGTGGATCTGTCGCGAAAGACGATCCAGCTGTTCACATGGGAATTTCCCAGGATACCTGGCGCGATTTAACCCGGGCCCGGAGGTTCCCTGTCCGTGTGACTATGGAAAGCCGGAAACGGCGGATCATGTGATAGACAGATACATGAGAGGGGACAGGATTGGATGGCGAGAGTGGAAAGAAAGGATGGAGAGGGTGAATGGGGAAATGAGTCTAAGGGATGGGAATTAAAAAAAGAAGGAATGGATAAGATTCGCGAATGAATGGGCGGATAGCGTGGTGAGCGATGAAAGGGTGAGTGAATTATCAAGTCACTACAGGCCAAATGGAGAAGGTCGCTTCTGGGGTACAGGGCTGTCTTCCTGGTCGTGGCTGTACATGAGTTTGTGGAAATGAGCTGTATACAAATCCGATATATGCGAAAATATTGTGAGGGGTTATGGGTTGGGATAACGAAATAGTTCTATTTGATTTTGTCATGAATTAACAGTAGAGTTGTTTTTACTTTTCATTTCTGATTTGTTGAACTTAGGTTTAGGTTGATACTCATGAAAAATTGTAAAAATATATATTGTAAAATAATTTTTGGTAAATAAAGAGAAGGAGTCTTCTACCTCGCTAATTCGTCCCGGCACATTGGCGGCGTTCTGCGTCGGTAAAGTGGTGGGGAGGGGGAGAGTTCGGAGGCGTAGGGATTTCTTTAACAGTGGTGTCGCTAGACAGAGGAAAGATGTCAGTTGAAAGGCCTTCGGGCTAGGATAGTGATGGCGACGGCATTATTCATGTCGGAAGACAGTGTGCGTCGCCTCTGTTTGGAAAATGATGAAACAGCAGAGCATTTACTTTGTGTCTGCCCTGCTGGGGACCGAATCAGGTTTTGAGATTCTGGCAGAGCCGTACTCTTACCACGCACCATACAAACTAATCAGCTTCATTAAGAATTTGGGTTTAGTTGGTCGAGTGTGAACAGATATCAGTCACAATAAACCCTTGCGGGTTGCGGAGTAGGATTGAACCTAACCTAACCAACTTATCTATCCCTTCGATAACTTTCTTACCGGTAAAACCTTTTCGCCATTGAGGACTAAGCAAAAACGACCTTTGTTGACTTTATCGAATCTCGATCCTCACACTTGTGAACGTTTTTTGTAAAAAAGTCGTTGAACTACGAGAATGTTATCATTTCTAAGAAGGCTCACCGAATTGGATTGAGAAAAAGCATCTTGTGCAAATAATTTTATTTATCACAATATTATTTACAAGCACTTACACATAAACTATGTTCAATTTATATAAAATAATTCACACTAACATACGCCTGTGTGCTGAAACAGAAACAGTTCAATAATAATGATTGAAATAATCAAACAAGTAACATATTGGACTAATATTAATAAAAGTCTCATGAATCGAGAATTTGTGATTTTTTTATTTACAAGGATGTGTGTGTCACCCGATCCGTAATATTTAAAAAAACAAGTTTTCTGATGAACTTCTAGTCTGGATTCTCAAAACATTCGAAAACGTCGTTTTCATCGGAAAATTATCAGTTGTTGGAGAGAATAGTTGTTTTGTTTTTTTAGAAAAAGATACATTCACTTCATTCCCATTTGTTTTTCTCGAGACAACTACCCCTCAAAACGAACAAGTAGATTGCCCTTAACAAGGAGAGATCAAATCTACAATAAAATTGTCATTTCCGGTTTCCACTTCCGGTCTTCCGATTTCAATACTTTCGACATCAATGGATTCGTCTGGATGCCAAGAAATATATTCAAGCATTTTCAGAAGTGTAAAAGACATAGGGGGCTAACTTTATTATTATTGAAGATAGGAGGGGGATGTGAGTACTCTAACCTCACAATTTTTTTGAAGAATATGAAAATGAGAAGCATGCATTTCATTCATTTTGGAAGTATATTATAAAACCATTTATACAAAATATTGACATCATCAAGACTTCAGCTGAACGGACTTCCTTTGGAATGATGCCCTCAGGACGTGCAGCGTTGTCAAATGTTAGATGAAGAGTGGGGTACTTCAAAGACATTAGGGAGGTGGCTGATAGTATTGTTCGAAAGTATGTTGATGTCATTGAGCAGGTGAAATAGACAGTAATAAAATGTAATTTGAAGGATACAGCCAGAAAAAGAGTTTCGTAAAAGTTTTCTAGTATCGATCGAAAAGTATCTCAAACGAGATATTCATTCAACCTCACAGCATGGACAATATTACCGCCAATGCTGAAAATAAATTTTGTGTTTTTAACTGCAAAATAACGTTTTGTACGTAAAAGTACCAAAGGGTGTCAAATTCATGGCAATATGTGTGAAGACCTATAATTTCGATCATGAATGCAATAGAACAGATAGGAAATTAAAGAGTTCAACATTTGTCTTTGACAATCAGCTGGCAGTTTTCGTAAGCGAAGGTCCAAAGAATACCCCATTCAAATATAAGCCACTGCCGACTTAGAATCCCCATAGTTCATTTACTAGTACTTTGACATATTGGGTTCAAATCCAGCTTTTGCGAGAAATATAGATGCTATACCACCGACTTTATGGAGCATGTGAAATTATGATCTGTAATGCCAAATAATTATTTAATTAATGATTGTTTGACGTTGATACAGATGAGAGCTGACAAGTTATGAAATATCGAAACATTTCATGAATGTTTGAATGATCATTACGTTGACTTCCTGTTTTGAAAAAGACCCTCACAAATAATATAAAATTTCCCAATGAAAACGCTTCACAAACTTATCAGACGATTTCGTATTTGATTTATCCGTAGTACAAAACAGTTTACAGCGTATATTGATAAGCGAACATACTCAAAAATACGCTCAAAAATAGTCAAATTTGAGAATTGAGCTCAAAAAATGTTTGATATGTGACTTAAATGTCAAGAAAACAGAGCTTGGTGAATATTCCTCCAGAACAAAAGTGTTCAATATTCGAGAAATATTTACCATGTTTCTACCGTTCCGATAATGAAGAGAACCTCTATATTAATGTTATTATCATCTAGATTTTTAACAGTTTTATATATGGCCGGCAATTTACTAATATACTGTTATTATTATAGTCGAACCGTTACAAGAACTTTCGATATAGTATCAAACAATTCAAGATGAAGACATTATCATACGCGTTTATCATATTCAGCGAATATTATTAATTTCACAATATTTCTCTTGCGAATATTGAACAATTTATCATAGTAACATTGATGAACAATATTCAATCACATAAGCTTTTTCAGCATATATACAAAAAGCGTAACAATATTCAATAGAGTCAAAATGTCACTATACGGCCTCTATGGACCAGCTCCAAACCTGAAGCAAGAACGATTCTCCGAAGAAGAGGTATGTAGAATGATTTTAACATTACATAAATTTTTCATCCCCACACCGACATTGTATATTTCAAGAACAAATTATATATAAGTACGTTTTCTAAACGTTTTCTCGCGTTTTTCAAATGAAAATTTGTGTGACATCCACCCATCAGTAGAATTCGATCCAACTGTTTACGTTTCAAATAGTATTAGGGATGATTTCTAATCTTGTTCGAAAGGTCATTCATATATGTTTCCAATGCTACGAATCTACTTCTAACAGTAATTCTCATGCCACTTTTCTGGAAAACGGATTATTCTCCCTCAGCATAGCATTGAAATTTGCAACTCACAAAGGGGGTGGGTTATGAAAGCAAATGATATCTATATGCTTACTCACTAAAGTGTTAGAGGTTATGTTTGAAACGAATTTGGACGTTCTCGAGCAGTTCCGGTGCGCTAGAGATGTCCACAAAAAAATTTAACGAACCTGAATCGGGTGACCTTGCAGGCCGTCGACAAGACCTCTTTAACAGATCAATCTAGCCCAAAAAGTGACATTCAAATTATATCGAAAGGTGGTCTTGTTGAAGTGTACACTCATTCTCAAGGTGACGGGAACACATTCAAGAATGTCTGCCAGCGTCAAGGTCAAAAATGTCAATAAATGGATTGGTATTGATTCCTCATTTCTACTTATAGCAGACTATATTTATGTTTCCATCACAAGCACCGAATTCCAAGTTTAACAACAAGTAAAATATTTTTGGTACACATCATGGTATCTTCCCAATGCAGAATTGATTATATTCACGTGAAAATAGTTTAAAATGTTTCAATCAGCTCCAGGTGTTTTATGATTGGCAATACTGATATTTGACATACTATTGAGGAGCAGACGTGTAATTGCTGTGATTATAATTGAAAATCTTGCAGTTTTACCGCGTTAATTTGAATGTTTTAGTATTTTGGCCATATATCACTTACATTTAGTGCACGTGTTGATATTCTTCATGTTATGGAAATATGTGAAACGTTAATTCACTTTCTCTTGTGTTAGTCAAAGTATTTTCTGTAACAGGCTGACATATTAATGTCATATGACCAAAACACCCAATTATTTTCATCAAATGCGACCAAATTTGAAGTTTTCAACTACACAGTAATTACAACCCTTCTTCTTGATATAATATGTCAAATATCAGTATTACCAATTTTGAAACGCCGGATAATAGAACTTTTAACGGGTGATGATCAACTGTATTGCCAAATATGCGCCAAACTAACCGACTATTATAAGACAACAAGTATAGCTGAGGCACCAGTCAGTCTAATAATAACACTGATGGTTTTCAAACATGACTCAACCTCTGACGGAAGCAAGAAACTATTTGGGAGGTTCGAAATAGATAACATTTCAATCAAGCAGACCACTATTATAATCTTCATGCAGTCATTGTTTACTGTGGTTCTGGCGTTGAATCTGGCCATAGTCGTGTCACTAATAGTCCGGTCAAATTAGACTGAAAAATAAGAGTGAAGGTACATACATTTACAACAAGCTGCAAATGCGTGTAATTGTTCAAAACATAGTTGAAAATAAGATTTTAGAATTCCGAATGATTGCCATGCCTGGAAAAAAATTATTCGAGGTCAAAGGTCAAAAATCACGAAAAAAATTGGTTTCTCGCGATTTTCAGGAAAACGGTGAGTTTTATCATAAAAGAACCTCAGATAAACATTGTAGATCATTACTGCAGCTAAAAGACAACGCGACGAACAAGAAGCCAGTACATCAACACTAGATCCTCCTCGTACAAGATCACGTGTGATTCAGCTTTTTGTTTTACAAATCTATGCTTATTTTGTGGCAAGCAATTGAATGAAGAGCATGAGAGAAGAAAATCCTTGGATTCTCGCCGTCGAATTAGTAAAGTAAGTACTCTTAATTTTAAAGATTCGATTTTGGAAGTAGCTCCGACTCGTTCTAATGCTATAGCACAAGCTGTTATTGCTCGAGTAGAATATGAACATGATTTTATTGCTGCTGAAGCTAAGTATCATCTTTCTTGAAACTTTCCAGTGGGGGTGAAGTTGGTCGTCCTAAAGACGAAGCTATGGATCTGGCAATGGAGGAAATATTTATTTACATTGAAAACAGTGATGACTGACAGTTCACTTTAAATGAATTAAGGTTTGCAAAACTATAACCTTAGATAACACGACGTTAAAGATAAGGCTAAAACTTAACTACGGGGATAAACTTATTATCACTGAAAAATCGGGAGCATCAACATTTATATTCTTAAAAGACAATCATCATTATATTTTGTATCAAGCTTGGTACGAAAAAAAAATGAATTCTCGAAGCTATCATTCGCGAATATATTCAAACCACCGTGTTTGATAATTCTAACTACCCTCTATCAGGTCGCATCTATGAAGATTTAAACAATGAAATTCCTGAGTCCTTGACATATTTTACAGAACGAGTGATTTTGAAGAATAAACGATCTAATTTAGATCACTTAATCACCATTGTATTATGACTGTGGTTTGACCAAGGTATTTTAAGTCTAAATTACAATTAGGCCTCGCAGATTTGTTTCATCGACGATTCAGCTCTAAACGCCTCATACAATTTTTTTCATCTTTCGGTTTTGTGTGCATTTTATAATGATACAATAATGTACAAAGTCGCAGGAGTTTTTCATCGTCTTCGCCATGTTTTACCGCCAGAAAGTGGCACACTTATTCAATACATTGCAGACAATGCAGATATCAATGTAAATACGTTAGACGGCAATAACACGCGTCACATAATGGGTATTCTTCAAATTGTTACCCCAAAACAATCCGTTTTACTGGATTAACAGTTGTTACGAATAAAAAAGCGCTTTTAGCAAAAGATTTCAAGGCGAAAGCTCATGTCCCCTTACAGATCTATCAAGTGTCATTCTTCGAGAAAGCAGATGTAGTATGGTTTTATGGGAAATGGGAAAATGCGTCTTTACCCGGTTGGAATGGTTTTATTGAACGTTTAACGATCAGTCGTGTAAATTATTGACACAGTTTACCTACACCCAGGATGAACATCAAGAAGAAGAAGAAGACCAAGAAAAAGAACGACAAGAAGAAGTATTTGAAGGTTAGGACTCAGATGAATACATTTTTACATTTTTTTAAATTTCAATCGCTTTTATAATTTCCAACCCTTCCTAATATATTTTATTATGCAAGTTTTCAATTTGACAGAATGTGGAATAGGCCTACTGGTGAAACCACGTTAAAAAAACGCGCCAAGTACACTACCTCATAGGTGGCGCGGAAACGTGTGCATATAATGACGATTACAACTTTTACAACTTTTTGACTCGTCGTATCTCAGAAACGGTGGCTCTAAGAAAAAAAAGTATTAATACATTTTTCGTAGAGAATTTTATAATCTACAATTTTTATCTGAAGTTATTTTATGATAAAACTCACCGTTTTCCTGAAAATCGCGAAAAACCAATTTTTTTCGAGATTTTTGACATTTGACCTCGAATAAATTTTTTTCCAGGCATCGCAATCAGTTGGAATTTCAAAATCTCATTTTTAACTATGTTTTGAACAATTACACGCGTTTTCAGCTTGTTGTAAATTTATGTACCTTCCAATATCTAGATTGACCGGATTATAAGTGTTCTGGCGTTGTCTTGAATTTATTGGAGCCTCTGGAGACACCCTACATTTCATTCTATGAAAGAGGAGACATTGGCAGATCAAGATCTTCATATAACGTGGTGCTGCAGGTTTTTCCGAGTTTTCTTGCAGTTGAAAAAGCAAATGCGCCATTGGAATCAATGAAGTCGCCCCGGAGCGCCAATTAATTTTTGTTGTTGTTTCATAACTTCAAAATTTGTATTATTTTATACATAAATATAACCTTATTAAATATATTTTTACGTGAATATTGTCAATTAGTTTTCAAGGAGATAAAAAACGTAATTTTGCTATACATCCCGACATATTTTATAAATAAAAAAATAGATAGCGCTGAAAAAATAAATTGATGACCTTCCTTCCAAACGAATTATCATTTAACCCCTGATTTTATTCATAACTAAATGGTTGAATCACAATCTGCCTAGAAAATGGAAGTGACAAAGTCAAAAATATGCTTTAGGAATTTCCCCCTTCAAATGGGGGACCTGTACGTGGTTTTGTGTACTTTTTAGCTTGAGAGCCTTATGTCGTTCCTAATACTTTGAATTATTTCTCTACCTTCATTTTCCATGCATTATTTTCCAGGAGGTGAATTATTTTCTATCATGTTTCTGTAGGTTGTAAGAATGCAATAACTTTCCTTTCATACCAAACCTATTTTTTAAGAATAAACAAGCTAAGTTTTCAATTTATTGTATAAAAGATGAAAAGAATTGAAGAACCATTATCTCAAAAATTGTTGATAAATTCCTCAAAACAATCGAGTTAATTAGTTGCATGAAATCTGGTCTCTTGCTATAGAAAGTAGTTGAGTTCGATCAGCTCTAGACACTTCCATGTTATAGTTCAATTTTATGTTTTTCAAGTTTCCGTACTTCAAGATGTTGTTTTGTACCGGATGTTCAAGAGCATAAACAAATCTTCCATAATTCATCTGCATTTTTTTTCAAAAGACGTACTATAAGGATGTCCCTTATCGACACGTCTGGTCTAAAACCTATCAAAAAACTTGGAAAATAGCCTAGAAACATGATCTTTTTGGAATGTATGTGTTGTAATATCTTCCTTGGTTTTCTATCCATTACCATCTGCTGCCTACAATGAATAAACTTAGGTTTCTGTCTTTAGAAAGCAGAGAACTTGAATATTTGATAGTTAGAAGTGGTCAAGAATAGTTCTGGTTTAGCATTTTTCCCTACGACTTTCTTGGGTTTAAGAATTTATTCTCAGAGTTTACAAACTGCCTTCTGAAAATTTCTCGTTGTTTCTTAAAATACGTTTCAACTACATCAAGTTTTTCTTCAGTGATGTCCTGTACCTCCTCTCTACTTGGTTAGTCATTGCTAAGGTGTTGATTGGCCAACTTCGAAAGTATATCTTCGCTGGGTTTTGTTATTTTGCGGGCAACAATTCCCTACTTTCCTTCTGTTTTTATTACTGCACTTCAAACTCTTCTGATCTGATGAATACAGAGTAAATGCTTCAATCGATTTTGAGGCTCTCTGTGTGTTGGATGAACCTGCTTACTTTCTTTGTCCTGTTTTTAATTTTAATGATTCAGTGGATTTGGTTCATTTGAATTCTCTCTCAACTGCGCTTACACCAGTAAGAATTAACCATCAATGGTCCCACAAAGATATATGACTCGATGACTGGTGATTGAAAATCTTAGGGGCGCCAAAATATATGATTTGTCTTGAAATTTCTGAAAAACTCAGTGGGGTATTGAATGACACAATACAATTCTGTACAATTTTCAACTTTTCTAATTTTTTTGACAATGTTTCTTGGTTAATCTTATAAGTTCGGGCTTGTATTGAGCAAACATCCTGTTAGTAGATTTAGAATCAATTGAATAAATTAATCAAAATAAATTAATTATGGCACAACAAAAACGTGAGAGATCTTCATAACTCTATTTCTAGTGATCTCGAGCAAATAAAAAATTGGTTTGGGGCAAATCTTCTG
>WOGN01006558.1:0-12369 GCA_015342105.1 Leptinotarsa texana | reverse complement strand
CTGTTATGAGTATTACTTGATCATCACCATAACATAAGTCTTTGATTAGAAGACAAATGTTAACGAATTGTCATCTGTTCATAGCGGTTTGATAAAAAGAGGTATCACATAAAGGGTGTGTGATTTCTATGATCATGAATTGATGACGCATCTGTAAAGTTAAAATAATCGAAGAGTAGATGATCTAAGCATTATATTCAAATAAGAGTCAATAGGCAAAAATACAAAACGAATGCAATTAGCTGTTGATAGTCTGTACAACTGAAATATACAAAAGCCTTGCAGCATGCGATACAGAATCAAAGTGAATTAACTTTTGCAAATTCAGGTGACCTCATTATGACTCAATTTTCCACTTGAATAAAAAATATAATGAACAAAGCTACATCAATGTTAAATCTCGTTTGATATTCATCGTCAACTATTTGTGGAGCCAAAACAGACAAATTACTTTCAATTCAATATTTCCGGCACCTATTTAACAGTTGCTGAAATGAGAAACGTTTAGAATGAAAATTGAATTGTGTTGCTGAGTTAAATAACACTTCATATTGGGATTTTTTATTGAATAGTTTACAAATATGCAACACAGGTTTTATCATCTTGTTAAATTGACATGTAATTATTTACTTATCAATATACACATCAGAAAACCGATTCAACAGATGAAAACATTTCGATTTCATTCCTTTATTTAGTTCATTTCTATAAGGGTGGGTTTCAAGCATTTCTCTTCCAAATATAAAACGTCATGGTCATCCTTGAACTCATGTCCCTCTGCTGAAAGATGGTATTCGAATATGGAATTTGTCTTCATAGTGAAGAAAATACTTCCATGCTCTTTCACTCTTCTGGAATAGTAAACCCCCCCATTCGGCTAATATAAAGTTTTTAGCAGAAATCACAAGTCAATTCATTGTTTTCCGAAAGGAAATAACGCCGGCCGCCACTGGTAGCCATAAACCAATTGTGACGTAGCTAAGAGCGCGCGAATGTACGATGATTTCCCGCCACCCTAGAAGCAGCGAGAATAAATAAATTTCGGCAAAATTTGCTAGCGCATTCGATTACGATATATAAACGCTAGCCGGGAGTATATCGAGACAGTAAAGTGGAAACTACAGTGCGGTAGGCGAAGTGATCTAGTGAGGCGATAGACATTCAAATAATAGTTGAAGTTTTGTTGAAGTGTTTGCTGTATTTGAAGTGAAATAAAGTTAAGTTTGATTATTCAGTGTAGTCAATTATTGACCAATCCACGGGTTGGTCCTGATCTTGTTTCGGTCTCCTAAACTCTTCAGTGAAAATCAGTGATATTTGTTTATTCAGAGAGAATTCTCATAGGTGAAAAAATGTATGTAGAAATATTGACAACCACTTTTCATAGGAGATTGAATGTTATTTATTACTTTCATTTGTAACTATCGTTACTGCAGTTTTGTCTTGAGTGGATGTTTTCGAATTATTACAGTAAAATAAAATTTCATTTTTCATTTTCAACAGTGTATAAATTGCCGTCTATTAATCATGTGAGTCTTGAAAGAAGGGAAGTAAAAATCACGAAATATCACAAGGAAGGAGGATTGTGTAGTAAGAAGTCACGTGTATTTATTTTTTCGGCTTGCCAGTTATATTCTGTTCATTGTTCGTTGTTCATTGATCTGTATAAAAGACCTCTTCGCAGAGTATCAGAAAGGAAGACTTTTAGGATTCTTTGTAGGTTCAAAATTTACACGTAATTTTGGATGTGGAACGGAGGTTGGTCTTAATCTTCACCTCGTATCACCAAGGGAGGGGGTTAATAAATCCTAAAATACGTGATTAATAGACGGCACATAATACTCCACAGTTTTTTCGAAAGAATCGCAGAGCGATATGCTATATGATGAGTTATGGACTATTATGAAATTCAGGTAAGTCACATTAGAATTGATAGTTAATGACACGCTAAATATAGAAAATGAATATGACTCTCAAACCGATGAAATCGATGCAACATGGAATTGATACAACACTTATTCTCATCTGGGTGCAGGACATACGAAGTGATTTCTATCGATGAAATAGCTGAATGGAAACTGAGAAATACAACTTCCAATTTTTTTATCACTTGTATTTGTTACTAACGTTACTGCCGTTTCGTCCAATAAGGACATTTTCAGACGAATACAATATACTGTATTATAGGACGAAACGGCAGTAACGTTAAAATGGTTGAGGTTTTCGCAGCTAAGGTTTTCACAGTCACTATTTTCCGGGTTTGAAGGCCATGAGCTCTGTAATGGACGGCGGTTTTGAAATGTACACTTTGTTCATCACGAATCATTTCTGCAAAAAGTTTGAGGCGTCATATTGGATGGACTACGTCTGCCTATCTATCGGCTTGGAGCTTTCGAACCAGCTTGTCATAATGAGGAGGTACCTCAAAGCTTGTCGTCTACTTGTCCGGCATAGCACAGCACAGCGCTGTTCGTCGTCAGATGGCGACGGGTAGTTGCATCGCCCACTTGTCCAGCTTCAACCAATATACTGAAGGTGGTGTTTGTTCTCTTTCAAAAGAATTTCAGTTCACATCGAGCAGTGACTGAAACATGTCTACCACTAGCAGTCTGACGGAGATGTCGTCAATATAGTGGCTGCATCATTGGATGTAGAAGAAAATAGTAACAAAAAAGAAGGATGTGAGTCCATTCCAATAATCAGAAGAGGACAAATCTGGGAGAGTTTTATCATCTTTTCAGCGACCAGAAAGAAGACGAGGAGATGTTTTTCAGTATTTCCGAATGACTCCAGGCAAATTTTTAGAACTTCTGAATATTCTAGAGCCTGCCTTGAAAAGCAACTCAAGTTTTCTTCGTCCATTTCAATAGGTAAAATTTCACACCGTGCTGTCAACTGATGGAATAGCAAAACAGAGAACAGAAACTTCAAAGGCACGTTTGGACAAGTTGATGCTGGCAAGCTGGCCGGCGACGCGTTCACTTGACTAGTCCGTCACAACACATTCCGTTATTTGCCTGACAGGATCGGTGAGCTGAAATATTTTTCATTAGAAAATGCTCTTGGCTGTGCCGTGCCGGGCTAGTGGGCGGTTGTTCATTCATTTTCATTTTTCCAATCCGATAAGTATTTTGACGGGACGGGCCGTGCTGTGCTGTGCCGGACAAGTGGGCGACAAGCTAAACTTGCTTAAACGTTAACATCAACTGGAAGCTCATTTGGATTGGGCAATTATCCAAACCAGTATATGGGTCCTTAGGATGGCCCACTAGATATGATGCCTCCAGACCCTTTGACCACATATATGTTACATCTAAAGTGTAACATGAAAAAACGAGATCCATTTTGCAACCAGGGGATAGAAAAAAAAGTGCTTGCAACGAAATTGCATCAAGAACATTCCATAATCTAAGGGAACCACTTAAAAACATAGCTGATTATGAAAGGAAGTGAATGGTGAACATTTTCAACATTTATTTTACTGAACTGAAGTGAGTTTTTAATAACTTTTTTCTACGAAATTTTTGGCGGATTTATAAAAAGATATAGAACTGATATTTTCTCATAATTGACTGGTTAGAGTTTCGAAAATCAACCGGTGATGTGAGAAAGACTGAATGATAAATCGAGATCCCTTCTCTAAAAGAGAAAATCGTATCGCTGTCTAGGCGACGAGTGAAGCAACAGCCATGCCTTTTTATCAAAAAGTATCACAAGTAATGTTTTTCAATATAGTGAATTCTGGTCTCCTGTTTACGAACATTCACATTTTAGAACCCTGATAATGTTTACAATTTTTAAAAATTATATTTGCTTCAACGGTGTGACTTAACTCAAAGTTATGTCCACTGAAGGCTGTTCCTTCTATTGGTCATGTTGTGCCACTCGTTTTTTTCAAATAATATTTGGTTCAATGTTTGTCAGACGAAAAAAGCATGAAGGATCCATTTTCTACTACAGAAGAGTTGGTTGCACCCAATATTTTCACCATTTTAACTGAAAAGAGACGCAATAATTATAACCAGGTAAATATGTAAAAAATTCATTAAACAACTTCAAAATGATTGCAGTATTTCCTTTTCCATTTGAAATTTCAAAGATAACATATATCCATCATAGGGGTTGAACCATGAGGGTTAGAATATTTATTGAAACTTATTTGCTTCAAAATACTGATTTATTTTTCCGTTTCTTCATATCATGTACAATAAGGAAGGTATTTTTCGAACTACTATTATTAATTGAAATCACACAGCAAGATCAACTGATAAATTTCAAGTTTCGACGTTGAAAGCCTTTACACCAACGTTCCGGTCGAAGAAGCACTCCAAATCATACAGAGGAAGGTATTTGAAGTCGGGGGTCTAAAAGATATAATGACCTTGCCTATAGAAGTAATTATGAAATTATTAGGTTGTTGTGTTATTTCCATCTCAAGGACGAATTCTTTACACAAAATTAGGGACTGCCAATGGAATCGCCACATCCACCAGTCATAGCCAACACATATGTGGTCTGTGTTGGCTACGACTGGTTGAGATACCTTGAGGACACCTTCATTATATGAAACTACTGGAATACTGAACTAGACGCCTTTCTGAAACACATCAACAGCGTAAGATCTTTCATCACTTTACAATGGAGAAGAAAGTCCACAAAGAATTGCCATTCTTAGGCGTATTAGTAAAGAGAATCGACACTGAGTGGGAAACATCTGTATTCCGAAAACCCACTCACGCGAGACAATATCTGAACTACGAATCCATCGACTAAAAGAGAATCATCAAGACTATATTGGATTAGACCGTACTTTCGGGCTCTGTAATATAAAGAAAGGTCTTGAGAAGAAATGAAACATCTTCAAAAATGATCTTCAATGGAATGGCTACTCCAAAGTGATGGTGGAACAGACTTGGCTGAAAGACAACAGAAACCTCGCAAGGAAGAGAAGCTGCCACAACCAGTACTTGCATTGGTCTACATCAGAGGATTATCAGAAAGGATAAGAATAATTTGATCGATGTACAACATCAGAACCTGCTTCAGATCCGGAAATACTATCCGTAGCAGCCTCACAAACACCAAGCCACTAACGCGGACCACGATTCCAAGAATTGCATATACCGGATACCCTGTGAGTGCGGAAAATCCTTCATCGGTGAAACTAAGAGGTCATTGCCGAGCACAAGAAACACACACAGTGAGGGGAGACCAGCAAGTCAGTAATAGCAGAGCATGTTTGAACCCATCAATATAACATCGAGTGGTCCCAAGCTGAGATCATACACAGAAAGGAACATTGGTTTAGTAGGAAATTCAAAGAAGTGTCATACATGTTATCTAACAATATATCCAGCCAAGCCAGCATAGATTCATGGAACACCATAATCGAGCAAAAAATGGCCAACTACCGCCAAACGGTCATCTCTCGCTGAACCGGTGAAGGGAAAAAAGGAAAGCGGAGATAGTGAAAGTACTCGAAAGACAAATAAATAGTAATCTCTTGGAGAAATTAGTCTAGTCATCACACGAAAGCGATTGTTGATACTAACAATCAAAACGTCCTAAAGTAACTTGGCTTGAAATCTATTATTTTTTTTAATTTTTTTAATTTTGTTCTATTTTCACCTGTATTTTATTTCACTTTCATTTCATTTCAGGGTTCATTTTGCTTGATATAATTGTTATTTTCAGCTATTCCTTGTTCAATTCTTATATTTTATCAGTTCTTTCAGAGATTTCAAATCATTGTATATATTATCAAAAAATGGAAATCCGAACTGCTGAAATTCATTATAAAACATTGTCAATCACTTTCAAACAAACGAAGGTATTGTAGTTGCATAGATACACTTCTTTGTGGTTCGCTTTGATGAAATATTTCTTTGTTTTCCATGAACTGATTTTTTCCACATCTTGTCTGTTAATTTTCCTTCTAATGGTTTTCTCATCGCAGACAACGTTTTTAGAGTCGTTAATGCATTTTAATATAAAGAAATGTGCGTGGTAAGCAAGAAATAAGCGACGGACGGGTAAATTGTGCGTTCCAGATATTCGGAAAATGTAGGAAAAATGGGAAATATCTTTCATCGCCACAGTCATAAACCATTCGGCTATCTGCACGAATGGCGTCGACGCTTTTTCTGTCTTTTTGCTTCGCTAACTGACAGTTTCGCGCCGATAGGGAAAAAGCTGATGGCAGGTGAATTCCATCATAGCGGAATGGTGTTTCGTGAGAATCCAAGCGAATCGAATGAGCTCAATCATTTTATAGAGTGCCAGGATATTACAAAACAATTAGGACGGGTTCATTATTTTCAAGGGCTTTTCTCTCTCGAATATCTATTTATTATTCATAGAATTCATATAGAATCTTCATTGAGAGAAGATGAAACAAAAATTTGGTCATATCAATACGGTAAAATATTCATTATAGAACATATTCTACTAAATATAAACTCAAATGAACTGAACTCATCAGGTTTTAAATGAATCTTTCTGGAAATTCCCAGCTTCCGCTATCTGGGAAATGGACTTTCATATAGAAAACTAAAATGATGTGAAGAAACGACAGTTAACCTCGATGAGTTGCCACGTAATTTTAATGTATTCTCACAATAAAAATTTCGCTATTCATCTGTAACTTGCCGTATTTTATAATTTCGCCTATCAAAAAAAACTGAAAATTGCGAAGATAACTATCTCAACATCTTTAAGGAGGCTGAAATCTGGTTAAAATAGGTTCAATCAATCTTAATTTAATGCTTTGAGCTCATGCAGTTATTGGGCACATACCATAAGCAAGTACTACCGATACATAGAGCCAGAAAACTTTCTTAAACACCTCAATAGAGTGAGACTTGCCAAAGGAAAATCAATCTCAAAATGGAATTCCGTTTTCATATGTGATGAAGAGGTACACCAAACTTGAGTGAAAAACATATGCCTACAAAAAAATTAATTCACACGAGATATACTTGAACATCAGCAGACTACCAAGAAAGTATTCGTTGAGACGTAAATTATTCGTGCATTAGGTATTTGCAAAACAGGGGAAGTCTCTACGAAGAAAAAGGATGCATCAAAAAGGAATTGCAAAAGAATGAATATTCTACTAGATTGGTAAAACAAACAGTGGTATGAACACGATAAGCCGTTCTAACCAGTACTATTTCTTTTTCACATCAAAAGAGTGTCTCAAAGGGTGGGAAGAATTGAATCTAAAAACAGCATTAGAACCTGGTTTAGATCGGATGCTTTCTCCAAAGAAGCCTCAAAATAACCAGCCACCAAACGTGGACAAAAACTCTAGAAAGGTCATTTGCTGGACACCGCGGGGATGCAACAAGTCCTATTTTGATGAAGCTAAAAGGCCGTTGAAATACCGTATTGGCAAAAAAACACTCAATGAAGATGAATCAGGAATTAGAGAATAGCAGCTTGACCAACATAATGTTATGTTTAGGACCACTTATTATCGAGTGGTTTGGAAGTAGAATCAGCGATAGGAAAAAACATTGGGTAGAAAGGAATCAATGGAAGCCGAGTTAATACTCCAGGAGTGTGTGGAATGCAACCACGGCCGCGGTGGTAGTGCGCCCGACTCACGATCGGAAGGCCGTGGTTCGATTCCCGCCTCGACCAGATATTTTTCTCGAGAGAATTTATCTGGTTGAAGCTGAGATGATTTCGCAACCGTTAAAAGGTGAAACCTCGTCAGTCCTTAGCTCGCACAAGTTTGTCAACTTCTGAGAGTTGTTGTTCGTATGGGGGCTAATAGCTGATTAACGGAAAAACAGATATTGAAAAGATTTTTTTTATACAAAATATATTTTGTCGATCGAGAAATGAGCTACGGTGCACAGGACCAGAAACCCATACGACCCAAGAAGAGAAAGAGCACAAAAGCAAAGAAAAGAGATGGTTGTCAGTAATTCTCCAAATGGTAGTTTCAGAATAAAATTTGACGTTTTCTGGCATTTTCGAGAAATTTTTTTGTTCAATAATTTGATAGACTTTTTTCGTATGAAGTGGATCTTCATGATGACAATTTGATGGGCTGTAATTTGCTTCTATTCAAAAATTATATTATTGTATGAATTGTCATTATTAGTTCCATCGTGGTTTTTCTGCAGTCTTTCTCACTTATGTGCGGAAAATGACATATTTTCCTCCAAAACGTCTCATTTTCAATGATTCTGGCGCCTAAATCAGCTGAATTTGACCGAAGCCATTGGTTATGTTGGTTTTGAGGCCGTCCTGTTGCACATGTCGTTGGTGTCGAGATCATTTAAGTCGTGCCAAAAGAAGTAGGTAATGTTCGACCGTGCTCGCCGTTGATAGCGAAGGCCTGATCAATGTCGTTCTCGAGGAAATATGCATTGGACGCTCTTGGATCTATGTGGATAGGTATCGTTCCAAGTTCGACAATTTTATTTGTTCATGTACCTTTGTGCACTCAAAAATTGTTTGGCCAAAGGCTCCTGACAGTGAATCTGAAAAAACCTCTAATATTCTTCCTTTCACCTGCAATTTATCAAATTATTGTCCATTCGAAACTCTGGATGTCGGCGAACCAGGGAAAACACTAAAAATAGATTCCCCGAGAGAAATCAAATATTTGGACGTTTACATAGATGGAAACTTGAGGTGGGATTCTCATATAAAATATATAATAAAAAACCTGCAAACAATCCTTCACAACCTCCGTTCCCTGAGAAATTACTCACCTTAAAAAGAGCTTAAACAATTATAGTTCCCTAGTGGATAGCCATTTGAGATATAGTATAACAGCATGGGAATCCCGTGGGTTGGGCTACTTATTGGGCGCGCCCCCAGGTGGCGTATAGGGGAACGGCCAAGGGACTGGAGATTCTGTCCAGGAAGCCAATGTGGTAGAAATAAGTAGGGTGAGGGGAACTAAAACCCCTCAAAAACCTTTGCAAAACATGTCACCGTGGACCAGCCTACCCAAGTCAAGATGTAAGGAATCATGCTGACAGCTGAATGGCCGCAGGGTGATATGCGGTCACGAACAATCGCCATGGGGAACTGGGCGAAACCTCATTGTAATCAGCCTACCTCTGGTATTGCGGGGCTCTGCCAGAGCTGACCAACTCTTCCCTTGCTACTCATGGGAACACACATGAATGAAACAACAAAAACAAAAACCAATCCCGAGGCTGGACAGAAGTGCTCACCTCAATCTAAGGCGGTGGCTCGGGATGAACAGAAATGTCCACCCCAATATATCGCTTGAAATGAGGCTGGACATAGCAGATCACCTCCAACATCAAGGGCACTTCCTGCGGCTGGCGCCAAAAGCTACGCCTTGAATAAAGGCAAGTAACCGGCTGCTCTTGCAGGAAAGCTCCCTCACTTGTGCACCTCCACGGAGGGAACACCAAGAAAATTGAAGAAGCCGTGCAACGACAGTAATATCGCTGCACCTTCCAAAATCTTTGCGGAGGCCACCGTGAGGCACCTCAAGGTTGTCAAAGAGAATGTGTGTTTGGCGAGTCTTGGCCTATACCTGCCAATATAAAGGAGATGTCTCCTAGTGACCTGTTAACCTTCTTGGAAACGACAGGATGGACGATGACCTAAGAGGACAACTCCTCGAGAGGATGTATAATGGGCCACATGTGGCCTAAGTGCTGTGAGTGTAGACTCACTCTTTCTACTCTACAGATACAGAAAGAACATAAATTAGCAAGAAACGATTCTATTCTATTTTAAAAATGGAGTCTGAATAATTACCTACTGATTCACATTCTTCATTTGAAATAAGTCTATCGATTATTGTCATTACCGCCTTCTCTTCATAACGAACATAAGTTTGTTTCAATGTACCTATAATTGTCGCGTTTAAATTAAATTGTTGGTCACAGATGTTTTCTAATTCAGTCATACCAATTGTTTGTGACGTTTCTTTGTTTTAATTAGAGATATGGTCTGCAGAATTTCTTCAAGGATTGTTTACCCGAAGTTGAAGTGAATTTTGTATGTGTCTCTAAGCTTCAATAATCACAATTAAAATTTCGATCATATCCGGTCTCGTTTTTATGAAAACAGTAGTGATAAAAAAGTTATACATAAATTCTACTTCTCAAATATTTTGGTGTAGAATAAGTAATTGACAACTTGAAAATCGTAGTAATTCTAACAACATATACCTATATGAAGTACATTTGACGGCTTATTGGAATAGTAATGAATCCAAAGCAAAAAAATTTGAAAGAAAATTACAAACTTGCACACAAATAATTGCAAAAATTAAAAATGATCTCAAACAGAAAAAAATGTACAAAAAATTATAGCTCCTGGGCTTCTATTCTTTTTTCTATAGTTTTCATTTGATGATGAAAATAATTGCAGTGAATTTGCCTTGAAACTGCTTTTTGTTCAAATATGGAGAATCAGAAAGCCCAAATTATTTTTCTCAAAAACTAATTTCTCTCAAAAAATTTTCCTTTTCAAATTTGAAAGTATGTTATTGTCATTTTAATTACAGGCAAAGGTATTTCTACCTTTGAGATACATGGTTTTTGAACAACTCAAGAAAAGAGGCTATTTGTACGTAACGGAAGTACGATCACTGTCTTCCAACCAACGTAATGACAACCTTTTTTCATCACGCCTATCGCATCGGGGTATGTGTGTGTACGGTTGCTTGAATTTGTTTTAGCTTTTTGATAACTCCTAAGACGTAATTTCAAATTGTATGATTTGAGGGGTAATTATAATGTGCATGAAATTCTCAAGATTCACAAAACATTGATGGATTACACACATGAAACTCCGACCAATGGTGAACATCCTGTGAAAATCTGTTCGGTAGTAGAATTCATCAAGATTCGATGGAAATTCATGAAGATTCGATGGACAGAGAGAATTGATCGACTTTGAAATCATGTTACAGTGGGAATATCCATTATTGAAATTTCAAGTTGATTCCCTGTAGGTATTGAGAAATATCTTAACTGAGCTAATCACTTTTGAATATGTTCTTGGAATTTCCAGTGTTCAAATTATTCTCATGGACTATTGTTATTACTGTTTAAAAAATGTATCTTCATTACAGTCATAACTTGAATGCAAAACTTTCTGTTTTAGAAATTGGTATTCTTCAATTCACTTTAACCATTATGAAGCATTCTGAATGGAATTTTATTGGACACAAAAGATGGATTTCATTGACTAAGGTAACAAAAAGGTTTCTAAGTTTTCATGGAAGTATGCCCGTTTGCGGATCGTCATTGAAATACATTTTTTTAAATCAATCGTTATTTTTCAACAAAGTATTTTCAATTTCATGATCTTTCAGTTCTCAATCCGAACCTCATTTTCATTTTGTGAACTCAACCAATCAACTCAAAACACTAGGTATCAACCTCACTTGAAACAACCACATCAAACTTTTCAAAGTCGGCAACTCAAAGCAGAGAAGGCTAACAAATCGTTGAATTGTTTTATCGTTGAACAGAGAAAAATTAATTACAACAATTTTTGATTATTCGAAGTGGAAAGTGAAAAATGATATGATTCTGAAGAAAAAACATTTGGAAAATTAGTATCTCATTATTGACGCCAAAAAGGCGTCTTGTGAATTTATTAATAAATTCATATGTGATATGTGATTCAGCATGATAATGTATTGCCGAATGAATTATCAGTGATATGACTAAGTGATATATAAGGCCAGTTTCCCGTCCAGAGATGGCAGTCGAATTTGGAAAGTGAATCGAGCAGTTAAATAAAGAATTTAAATAGTGAAAATAAATTGAGTGCTAAGTGTTGTAAATCAATTATTGTTAGAAATAAATTTGTTTAAGACAGTAAATTCTTTAATTCCTTACAATATCTTCCATTTGGATATAACACAATATTGAAATATGAACCTACAGTTTTGTCATTTACTCTGAAATGAAATGAAAATGTACCTTTCTGTTGATATGTCCTGAACATGTCTAATTGAAATACGTGCATAGCATGAGAAAATCAATTTTAAACGTATTATTATTAGTACAAACAACAAATAAACAGATCATATTTTCGGTCAACACCAAAGAGCACTTTGTTTGCGTGCAGCTGCCGTAAAATAAACCACCATCAAGGTCAAACTCTATGGGAATCTAAATTGAAATGAAGTTCATTGTAATTATTTGTAACGTCAGAATCGAAAACATGCTGATAGGTTCTGGACGAATTGTTTTTGTACTGTACGGATTTGTCAAGTTTTCTTCTAAGCCCAACGGCCAACTATTGACATCGATTGAATATGTTGAACATACTTTAGGAAGTTAAAACTACATCTCACCACAAACTTTATTTGAAAAATATTTCCACATGTTTCGACATGAGTGTATA
>WOGN01006556.1:0-12371 GCA_015342105.1 Leptinotarsa texana | reverse complement strand
CCTGGAAATAACATAATCCATATATATGACAGAGACTGTAGTAATACAACAAATTGCAATTGTGTTGTTATAGAAAGAACGAAAATGATTAAGTATCTGGGAGTTATAGTGGATAGGTATATGAGGTGGAATGACCACATAAACTATGTTGTAAAACGGCTCAGACTTTTAACAAAAAAATCTATGAATTGAGAAACATTCTGGAACACAAAAATTTGATTACGATATACCAGTCTTTAGCAGAATCTGTAATAATTTACTGTATTGCTGCCTGGGGTGGTACATTGAACAATTCTCTCAATACTCTCCAATACAATCTTGAAAATATTATTCAAAAAACCTAAAATATTCTCTACTGAATGTCTGTATAAGGAAACGCAGTTACTGAAAACAAGAGAACTCTATATTCACCAATGTTTAACTTGGGTGTACACAAACAAACTCACACTTCAATCAACAAACAAAGAAAAAATTATTCAATCTTCTGCCATTTAACATAAGAAACGATTCCAATCTCAATACATTCAAAAAATCAATCAAAACATTCATTATGTTCAATACCGTCCTTCTCAATTTATTCGGCGAAACATAAATGAAATGATGTTCAACATGCTCTTCATCATTCCCAATGTTCAACAATTATGTAAATTAATTAATCGAAATGTGTGTGTATATAGATATAGATATAAGACAGTTAATTGCATATATTTGAATACCCTGAGTGGTAAATTCCTTATTTTATGTCTAATATTTCTATCTTCAATAGCAGTTTTGTATTTTGTCTTGTCTAGCTTCAACCATCCAGTCTGGGACTTTTTGAAAATATTTGAGTGGGGGCCAGTAGTTGTGTCCATTTTTTGATCAAACACGGATTTGAGAATGATTTTTAAAATATGATGGCGACTTGTTGAATAGGGAACATTTTTCTCTAATAATTGCTGCAATAAAATTCAGGTTCCGTTGAAGCTCTGCTAGGTAGCTGCGTCTTAATTGTCTTGAATGAATTTACCAATTTTGCCTTATCTTCTAGTTTTGAATTGAAATATTATTTCAACAAGCTATATAGTATACTATTCGGTATTGGTCTACCACCGTTATTCATAATATTATTATGTTTACTTTTTTCTACACTTTCGTAGGCATCTAGGTGCCTGTTGTTAACTTATTTTTTATCATCGGTTCCTCTGCAGCCTCAATAACTTATTGCGTTTCCCCTCATTTTCATAACACCCATTTCAACAATACTAGTCCCTGTATTAGTCTGTATAGGTCTCTTGCTGAACACAATTTGGATTGTGCATGAATTGTTTGCCTCTTCTGATCCATAGCCTCACAAATATGACGAGCTGTCTCTGTTCCTTTGTTGCATTGCTTGCAGTAGCTGTTCATGTTGTACAGTCCTATTTTGTTCAGGTGTCCAGTGAGTAGCCCTGCCACTATTCTGAGCCGTTCCCTGCTATGTTGTATTAGTTTTTTGGTTCCTTTTGCGGACGGTCGGTCCCTTTATAGGGATATTCCCGGGTATGTTTTCCCAGTTTTTATGTTTCTCATAGACTCATTTTCCCAATCTGGTTCCCTACCAAAGATTTTGATACCCCACAGCTGGTTCAAGGAAATTGAGGTTCCGTGTCTGGCATATTCGCAGCATTTTTGTTGCACATGATACCTGAGTGTCCTGACACCCTGTATATAGTCAATCTATTCATGTTTGACAGTTTCAAATCGCAAAGGATTTGCAAATTGGACGAAGTCCCCCTTTGCAATTCATTTATTTGCATAATTGATAAACTCTTGAAATAATCAAGTAATCAAATAAATTAATCACAATCATCTATTTGATGAATACTTTATGAGATTATGCATTTGAAAGCGGACATAATTAGTGCTCTTGGATATGGCAATAAAAACGGGTTTAAAAATTTGTTAGTGGTTCTCATACACGTCATTCTTTCATGTTCCTATCAAAACGTGAATATTTATTTGTATCTGATGGAGAATGTCTCCATACTTTGTCGATTGAAGGTTCCTTGTTGCTATTTGATAAACATTTTTTGAAACCTTTCAGATATTTTGGCTTGTCTAACTTTTTTCGAGTTCTCCAATTTCAAATGCAAATTATGTGCTTTTGAAGATATATCTACAGAATGAGTCAATGAGAAATGAATGAGGTCGATTTGTTATAGTTGGCACTTGGAAAAAATTGCTCGAACCCATCCACAATTTTGTGAAAAAATACTTTTGGTTTTGTTTGTACGAAGAATGTGGAAATCTTTCAAACTCAATACAAGTCTTTACAACGATGTGTAGATTATGCAAAGAACTAACTCTCAGACATAAACTGGAAGAAAAAACATTGAATTATACAAAAAACACTTCCTGTACTCTTGAAAATTCCTTATGGAATTGAATCAGATTTCATTCACAGGAATGCTACACAATATAATATACAAAAAATGCTTGGCCATCAGGCTTGGTCAAGTTTATTTGAAGGTGATTGACAATGTTTCATGGTGAATTTCACTAGTCCGGACTTCCATTGTCTAATATGTAAAATGATTTGAAATCCCCGAAACAACTGGAAAAGAAGAATTGAAAGTAAATAGCTGGAAATAACAATTATACTAATCAAAAATAACCTGAAATGAGATAATAGTGAAATGAAATACAAGTAAAATTAGAACGATTGAACAAAAAATAAAGAAATACAAATAAATATAAATGTCACGTTAGTTCACGACGTTTCGATTGTTAGTATCTACAATCGTTCTCGGATGATGACTGAACTGATTCTTCCGAGAGATGACTATTTATGGGTCGTTCGCGTACTTTCACTTATCCCCACTTTCCATTTTTCCGCTTCACTGGCTCAGTGGGAGATGACCGTTTGGCAGGAGTTGACCATTTTTCGCTTGTTGATGGGTTTCTATATGTTGCGTATCTCTACGCTAGCTTGGCTGAATACGTTGTTGGACAGCATGTTTGCGGCTGTCTTGAATTTTCTCCTAAACCAATGTTCCTCTCTGTGTATGATCTCAGCTTGGAACGACTCGATGTTGTATTGATAGGTCCAAACATGGTCTGCTATTCCTGATTTGCTGGTTTCCGGTCGTTGAGTATGTTTCTTGTGCTCGGCAATGCGAACATTTAATGGCCTCTTAGTTTCACTAATATAAAATTTCATGCACTCACAGGGTATTCGGTGAATGCAATTCTTGGAATCGCAGTCCGCTTTTGGTGGCCTGGTTTTCGTGTTACTAGACACTATCCGTAGCAACACAACATCGAGTTAGTTTAGGTTATTTTTGTTTAATATAATTGCTATTTTCAGCTATTTCTTTTTAATTCTTCTTTTTCTGTTGTTTTCGGGATTTCAAATCATTTTACATATTAGTCCGAACTAGTCCGAACTAGTGAAATTAGTCAACTTCAGTTAATCGACGGGTACAAATGCAGAATCAGAAGTATCGATTCTTGAAACAGCGACTTCTATGGCTTAATTTTCATCTATTTAATTTCAAAGATTTTTTTATAGATCTATTCTGTCTCCCTAGATTTGACAAAGATTTCAGAAATGTATTTTAATTGACATCTCTGTTCAGTTTATGGTCGACGATGCAATAATATTAGTGCACCGACCGCTTTTATCATAAAGTTTAATATCAATAATTATGCCCTATTAAATAATTCATCGTGAATATATTTACATCTCTTTAGGATATTTCTAACTGTGTTTATGGATTAATAACCTTCCTCAATTTGATAAATAAATAAAGCTAAATCAGTAGAGAATCTGCATAATAAAAATTGTTTTCTTCAGTGGTTTACGTTTTGGAAAACAATATTTTATCGTTTTCAAAACCCAAAATTCACTTCAAATAAAACTGTCGCCTTGATTGTGAATAGCTTTTGTTTCAACTAACATACGTCAAGAAATACTATAGGAATGTAAATTATTCATAATTTCTACCAAGATATTTTGAATGAAAACAGAAGCAAACCTTGGAAAAGATTGAAAGAGGAAAATTTGAAGTGAAAAAAGCAGAACATTTGTTTTTTGATAGATATTATTTAAGCACTGAGAAGAGAAATCGATATCCTTTTAGGCGAAGTATCGCTTGATTCCCAATCCTATTTCAGAACTATTGGTTCTATTTTACCTCACTGTGAGAGTGGAAGTGACAAGTCTGAAAATGAGCTTAAGAGATTTTTCTTTAAAAAAGAAAACTCGGCGGGTCTGCGCGCATTTTATTTATTTTCTCTAAACGCCAATTACGAGAATAATGTTTCACAACAGTCATCTTTTAATTCTTAGATTTACTGAAGATTTCGAAACTGTCTTTCATTTTTAGACAAAAGGACTCCATTCTCTTCCTCGTCTAGTGCTCTTCACTTCTGAAGAAAGCCACTATTCCATCAAGAAACTAGCTTCTTTTCTTGGGATTGGATCCGATAACGTCTACTGCATCCAAACTGATAAAAGAGGCAAAATCAAGATCAGCCACTTGCGTGAAGAAATAGAAAGGTCATTATCGGAAGGAGGGGTACCCTTCATGGTATGTGCCACTGCTGGGACCACCGTGTTGGGCGGATTTGATCCTATTGAGGAAATTGCAGATGTTTGCCAGGAGTATAATTTATGGTTGCATGTTGATGCTGCTTGGGGTGGAGGGGCTCTCATGTCAGCGAAGCACAGAGGACTGATGAAGGGAATTGAAAGGTATTTATAAAAATGTTTAAGGGGAGTAGACTAGTCGAAAGTAGATAAGTTGCTAGTGGATTGGAAAAAATAAATATCGCAGAAAGTACTGATTAGAAGCATACTACGGTTTAGTGCAGGGGTTCCCAAATTTTTTGTACCTGCGTAGCTGCGACATTTTGAGAAATTTTGGCATTCCATCAGACCTAAATATTTTAATAAACGTATAATATTTACTCTTCTAAAAGTGTTCAAATGCTTTTTGAATTGAATTCCTAAGAATACCTGACATTTAATGATTATATATGGTTTATCTTTAGCATGCTTATAATAAAGGAGAAATAAAAAAATTAAAATGCTATTAATTTACAGTTTTATTTATTAGCCATTGGTCTGAAAATATACGAATAAAAATGAGTACAAACTTATCAGAAAATTATTCATCATACATAATATACTTTTATAGTCTATATTGCGAAACTTGTTTGCCTGTGATTGAAATATCAAAATTAGGAGGAATGGAACTTATCTTTACTTTTAAGGCCTCTTTCATGTTTAGTTTTCATGTACAAGAGTTCAGAAAATCCATTTTCACACAAGTAACTCATAACAAATGGCAGCAAAAACAGCAGAGCTTGCCGGAAGATCTTTTTCCAAGATCGATAAACATTTCTTTCAGTTTCAATTCATTTGATGGGGTTCGCAAAAAAGGATTTATGATCCAGTTCACTTTTGAATAATCTTAAGAGAAATACTTCTTGAAACTTTTTTGAAGGCCTTCCAAGCGAACAATGATATCTGCAATGACTTCTGGCATTGAAGATATTTAATTTTCTTCAAAAAATGATGATAGATTGGAAAATGCAGATGATTTCTCCTCCTGCATTTGTGAACAAATCAGGGCCAAATTTCTCTTGAAGGAATTTATTTTGTCACTGGTTATGGAGATTGTTGTGTTTGGTCCCTGAAGTATCAAGTTCAGTGTGTTTGTCAAAAATGTCGGCTGGAAAATCTTGACAACCATTTTTCATCAGCAAACAAATTTTTCATGTCATGATTTTTTTTCACTGATCTCAGTTCAAAGAGACGGTTCAAAATTAACCCTTGAGATAACCACCTCACTTCTGTATGCAGGAGGGAAGTGTTGAACTTGCCACCCACTTTTTCATACATCAGGGAGAATATTTTTGTGCTTAGAGCCCTAGCCTATATGAAATGAATAACTTTCACAGCATCTGATAGAACGTTCTAATGCATACTGGATGTTAAGGTACACGTCCCGGTAGATATATATTTTACATGAAGAATTTACGGTAGCTCGCAAGAAAGCGTTCATGAATGTGTGGATCCTGGCGTCTGTATGTCGCTGAGCACTGACCCCAGGCAGTGGAGGCATACAGAATGATTGGAAGTAGAATGGTCATGATCAGTAGCAGTTTCACTTGAAGAACCATGTGACCCCTACGTCCTATGATGGGATATAGGTTTTGTCGAGAGGCTCTCGTCAGCCCTACCCTTCGCCGTATGTGGGACCTCAACCATTAGTTTCATGTCGAGGGTGACTCCCAGGTATTTTGCTACGTTAGTCAACGGAAAATCTTGTCCGTTGAAGATGACGTTTCCTTCTGGGTATACCAGCCTCCGGGTGAACAGTATGGACTGTTTATGCTGATCTTCCAAAGATTGGCCCATTCCTTAAATCTGTCCGCTTGCTGTTGTAAGTACATAGTAACTTGCGCGTGACTAGTTGATCTCCCTAGTAGAGCTGTGTCGTCCGCAATAAGTGACAACTTGTTGAAGTTTTTCACTGGCTTGGCCATGTCTGCTGTGTATATCGAGAAGAGGTGTGGGGAAAGAACTGCACCTTGTGGAACCCCTGCATCCAGAAGTCGCAAGGTGGAGGGTTCGTGTCCTACTCTGCAACGGTATTGTCGGTCTGAGAGAAAATATTCGATTAGACTCACCATTTGTTTCGGGTGATCAAATTTGGTCAGTTTTGCTAGTGGTTCGTCGTGCCAAACTCTGTCGAACGTCTAGGAATATCGCTTCGGTGTAGTATCTTCTACCCAGGTTGAAACCTTCAGTCGCATAGTCTACCACCCTCAGGACTTGAACCTCTGTTGAGTGTTCAGATCTGAAACCGAACTGTTCGTTTTGTAAGATTCCTAGTTCGTTAGTTTGGTCCTCTAGTCTTTTCAATATGACTCGTTCTGCCACTTTGCTCATCGAATGACTCGTTCTGCCACTTTCTTTATCGATGAAATTGAGTACACATACACCCGTCGATTTATACATTGCGGATGTAAATCACATTCCCCCCCTGTTCACTTTTTGAACGGGGCAAGATATCAGAGTCGGACAAAACTTTTGTTGCGTGACATCACTTGTCGCTGCCGCTACCAACTTTTTCTCGAATTTCAAGAGGGCCTGAAACTTAAAATGATCTATAAAATGACCTCCACTTTTTTGAATTTCGATAACCGGTTATGGAGTTATTGGTATTTGAATTCAAAACTAGGAATTTCAAAACTTCGTCACCTATGTCAGATTTTTCCAAATAAATGTTTATTGGAAATAAATATGAATAAATTAGTGTTCACTTATCAATTTCGCAATTGATACGTGTTCATTCCGAAGGCATAAAACGATAGAATTTTATTTTGACGCCGTTATTATTTATCACATATAAAATCAGTTGAGCAAATGCTCTTCTTCAAAAATAAACCTTATGATCGCAAGACGCGATGTGATACAGGATCACCAAAACCTCCAGATGTTCATCTAATAAAATCATTTAAAAACAATAAACCTATATCATGAGGAAGAAATTGAATACTTCCGGCCATGTTGTGACAAAACTCTTCAGAATTGAATAAAGAAACTAGGATTCAGATTTGAAATAATAAACAAACGTCAAGCAGTTATGGAAGAATAGTGGAATTGCGTAACAAGTACTTATAACAAATAAATAAATATATACAAGAACAATGGCAAATTTTCTCTTTGGACGGATCTTGGTATGACACTCACGACTAAGTTACGAAAGGGTGGATTGATGGTTCGAGAATATGTACGCCTAACATGCCTGCAAACAAAGGATCCCAACTAATCATTGTGCATTGCGAAGTAAGTGAAGGATGGGTTCCGAATTCTTTGAAATTATGTGTAAAAAATCTTGAGGACTGCAATGTTGACTTTCATAAGAACGTGGAAGCTAATATTTTCAAGAAATGGTTTGAAAACACATTGATCCCAAATTCGCAACAGGTTATCGAAGTACCGAAAGGAAAGATGAAATACAAAGTTTTTTAATGGATACCAATTTGTATTTTGAAGTATACTGTACCAAAAATCAACTACTTAAAGTTTTACAGCCAATAACATTAGAAGAAGTGTATGCCCTTGAGAGTGTTGCTGAGAAGTATGGTCACACTTTACTGAGACTTTCCTCCTATTTTTGTGTTTTCAATCGCATCGAATTGATTTTGGGAAAATAGAAACAAAGCATCAGGCTTAAAAATAATTTTCCAAATTTTGATAAGAAGGTAATAGAGCTAATTGACTAATATTACCGAAGAAGACTGGCAGAAAAAGAATAAAAAAATAATTTTAGTTGAAAAAAAATTATATGAAGATTGGACACTTTTATATTAATGATGGAAAAAAATTAATATTGATTTAAATGACGATAGTGATAGTGAAACAGAGAATATGGTCAGTTTTATTATAAAAATAGTACAGACAAAAATTGTAGATGAGATAATTATCTATAAAAAATGTTCGAATACTTTTTTCCTATGAGTCACCGTTTCTGAGATATAACGATTCAAAAAGTTGAAACGGTGTGAATTAAAAAAATAGGGAAGTTTATTCGTTAAATTCATAATTCTATTCTGCTTCCTCTTCTTCTTGTTCTTCTTCTCATCCTTGTTCTTCTTCTTCATCCTGGGTGCAAGTGAATGGACTCAATAGTGATTCATCTCATGTCTCCTCGTTGGTATTGAATGAATCATCTTCTGTTGGTGATTCAGCATTGCAGCACCACCGGCCTTGATAAGTTGTTCTGTTTAAATATCTGTTTTTCCCGTTAACCAGCTCTCGCACCTCTACGAACGACAACCCTCAGAAGTCGAAATTTGTGCGAGCTAAGGATTAACGTGTGATTCCTAACACGGGTTGGACGATAGCAAGTGAAACCAGCGACCAACACGGCGGTCGATTTGAGTGAGTGAACAAAGCACCCATGTCGAATCGACCGGCTAGAGAACAATATGGTTCAACTTTATGGTTTACCACTACATCCTTTTTAACAGCTGCAAAAAATTGTGTTTAGCAGTTTTTTGGCGAAGGTGGGAGTAACGTTTGAACTGATTCTAATGTATTGTCGATCAACTTCTAACCACAGTCATTTGGGTCTAGCTGATAACCAAACCGCTGAGGTTGGATGAAGATAAGCTAATTGCCCTTGTATTTTCAAAGAAACAATCATATTGCAACTTATTTAAGCACTTAGTTTTTTTAAGAGCTCCACACATAGAGAAAAGAAAGCGAATGCCGTTGGTGATAACTTCTTGTGTATTTGAATTACCCTTTTTTAAAACGTCAGCACATTGAACTGAATCTTGTTTTTCAAACATTTTTTAAAAACTGTTGTTTTACCTCTCTTGAAAATGCAAATGTCGTATCACAACTACTTATTGCGTGTAAAAATAGTACATGATTTTGACACACTGCAAAAGTACATAAACTTCCAGATTTAAAAAAAAAAGATTTTTCGATTGGAGTCTGAGCAGTGAGTGATACGAGTAAGTTTACATCTTCACCTACAACTATAGTTGTATTTGTTGAATTGAGTAGTTCTATTGCTATTTCAATTTTATCATTACATCAGCATCATTATTAGTCTATTTTACGAATATATTTCCAGCAGTAAACTTTTCTTTCAACATTGAAATGATCCGGGATTTGTTGTGAGTATTTTTAGAAATGTACGGTAGAAACCGTCATAAATTGATCAAATAAAATATCAGTACAAGAAGATGTTGCTGAAGTTCTATAAAATCTACGGCATTGTTCATTGGCTTCAATATATCTAGTAAGAGCATTATAGTCATCAAATACGACAGTAATTCTGGGATCAAAATGTCGACGTACAAACTGAATGTATTTATCTAAGATAACGTTGAATGTTTCTTCGTTATTAATATCTTCCATCAATGATGTATGTCACATTTTTGTTGTTAATATCAATATTTACCTTTTGAAAAAAATCGTAAATGGCACACTTTTGTGTTTTACGCTTTCCAATGTTATCATAAAATGATGAAAGGTAGGGAGCCAATTTTTTTGAAAATATTTTTCCTCATAAAGAGATTTTATCCAGATGCTAATCATATATCCATCAAAAAATAAAAAAAACATTCAGTGTAATGGAAATAGTTACTTTCATTATTTGGTAAAATGAGAAATGTGCTAATTTCAAATGAATAATATTATTTTGGCACATCTAGCACAGAGAAGAGTGTTCTAATTTATTACTTTCATTTCAATCTCAGACGAGTGAAGACAATTAAGGAGGTATTCATCGAAAATAATACTAAAACTACCTAATATCGTTTAACTTACATTATATCTCACTTACGTATGAAACGGAACAAATTTACAATAAGTACCTAATGTAAGGAATTTTTATGTCTAGTCATTAGAGATAAATTCATTTCACTCATTTCATTCACAAGCCATAAGAAAAAATTCTACTGACTTTTCGAGATATTTGTCAACTAAAAAAAACTAAAAGTAAAAAGCAAAATTCACTCTTTCATAAATATTACATAATGTATCTATTTGTAATTCAAAGAACTTACTTCGACCCAATGCATTATTATATGCATATACAGAGTATCACTTTTTAAATACTCAACCGTTGTGTATCTTAAATTTTGGTTGAACGAAGAAAGTTTCAAGTATCGAAGTCCTGTATTATTCAGTGTCACTATTTTTTGAGTTTGAAAGTCGTGGATTTTTGGAAGTTCTTCCTGACTTTTCAGAATTTCACACAAATTAGCAGATTTGAAGTGGTTGGTGAAGACAGAAATGTCATGCAGAAAACTTATATGAATCCCTTTTAATATGTAAATAAAGTGAAAACTTTATGTCATCATCATAATGAACATTAGGCCTTAAGATATTTAACTAAATTTGTTAAATATCTTAGAACTAGTTCGTATTATTGTTGTGTGCATGTGTATGAGTGAAAAAGTAGGGTAGTTTACCAAAGCTTTATTTATTTATTTATACTGCTAGGTTGATTGTTGATATATTCTTAGCGAAATGTTTTTCCTGATGTAAAATGAAATGTCCAAAACCAAAAAAAAAGAATATTTTGCAGTTTGAAAACTTATTCTGCATCGCCTTCTGTATGTACATAATCAAATTCTTCACATTATAGAAAAACAATGGATAAACATGAGATGAAAGTATTTTTTACACATTGATGTTTGAGAAAACTACTTATATTTGAATTTTCGTTTTCTATCGTTGAAAATATTCAGAATTGAATAGAATTGTAATTATTGTATATATTATTGCACTGAAATAAATTAAATACGTGTATTGAAAAATTGGAAATTTTATATTTATTCTTGATTTTCAGTATTCCCATGTTATTGGAAAATGTAAATGTTTTGCAGTGAGTTTTAAAGTGCAAATGTATTAATTGTCAAGACTGGTTAGAAGGTAGATTTATCGTTAGGGCTCTTATAATTATTTTCATAGAATATGCCATTGGTTAAGGCCTGATGTTTATTATGATGATGATAAAATCCTACGAGTTTTCACTTCATTTACAGACATGAAGTGGTTGAATATTTTCAATCATATACATTCTTATACAACATGCATATTCTTCAAAATAATCAAATATTGGAATCCTCCCTACTTCCTGAATTTACATAAAAAGATAGTGTTAAACATTCCTCTACATAAAAAGGAAATATTTATACCATATTTTTTTGATATCTCCTCCACAATAAATTATTTCCATAAATGGGAAAACACTTGTTTTAACATATCAGAAACTGTTTTTTATTAATTAACACGCTTTTATTAGCTTTACCTGTAGGTATGTATGTATGTTTGTTTGTTTGTTTGTCTCAAGCTCGGGATCTGTATTTGACAGAATTATCGATATTATTGCTCGTTCTATTCGCGGGCAGATGGCGCTGTACGTAACCTCCTTGATAAATCGACATTATTGCTTGATCTATTCGAGGGCAATTGGCGCAGTACGTAACCTTCTTGATATAATTCGAACTGACTTTACATGTATTTCTTCATTTGGAAAAAGTCTTTTTTTTATTAACACGCGCGCCTGCTGCCTTATTTGTAACTCTCCTTTGCGCGCCTGCTGCCTTGGGTTTGGTAGCTGATTTTCAGGCTCCCTCTGCGGAATCGGAAAATATCAATGGTCATTTTTCCAAACAATATACGGCTGATTGATCCCAAAGTTTAGATGAAATAAATATAGTTTAAAAAGACTAAAAAACACGCTTTTATAGCATACGAAACTAAAAAATAAAAATAATTATAGTTTAAAGTACTAAAACACACGCTTTTAAAGAACGTCGAACTGAAAAGTTGAAAATAATTAAAAAAAAAGCCTAAAACAATAACGAAC
>WOGN01006554.1:0-12371 GCA_015342105.1 Leptinotarsa texana | reverse complement strand
TTTTGGATATTGTTTATGGCACCAGCTTTGAAAATTGGGCAAATTTTTGATATTTTCCATTTGTTAGGAAAGCATCCTGTACTCAGTGCTAGATTGAAGATTGACTGTAATGGTATGGCTAGGAGGTGTGCACAATCTCTAACGAAAAAGCTAGGTATGTTATCATTCCCGCTTGTGAATTTTGGTTTTAGTTTGTTGAGAGAATTACAGATTTCAATTAGTAAAAAATGTTTTAAAGAAATTATAGGATTGTTTGAGGTAACATTCGTGTGTTCATGTAATTAATTGTAAGGGTGGAGAATATGCACTTTCAAAAAACTGTGCGAATGCATTAACGATTTAGGAGGCATTGTTATATTCAACTTTGTCCCAGAATATAATACTAGGAATTCTTGATGTATTTTTCTTATTTTGAATGTACGACCAGAAATTGGTAGGATCTTCTTTGACTGCCTTTTCAGATTCATTTTCATATCCTCTGTATGTTAAATTGATTTTTGTTTTGATGAGAATACCTGAGTTTGTAAATTTCTAAAAAATTTATTTTTTCTTTTAATATTGTTGATTATTTCATTATTGGACCAGGGAGGATATTTTCCAATGAAGTTGTGACTAACCGGAACACACTGACTAATAATTGGGGTTGATAATGAATAGAATAATTCGGTGGCTGAGTTAACTTCTGTACAATGATCGATGGGCGACCAGTCAACATTTTGCATTAGAGAATATGAAAGTGGAAAATTGGCTTTACGAAAGTTATACCTGCTTTCTGATGAGTTATATGGTATTGCTTGATCTGGTGATGAGTATTCAAAAATTATGTTCAGTGCTGGATGATAGCCATTTTGGGTTAGAAGGGGTAGTTCATCGTGGGATACAGAGCATTGAAAGTTATATAACACAAGGTCAAGTAAACGATTTGAAATATTAAGCAGAGAATTGAGTTGGTTTAGATCATAAAAACTATTGAACTGATGCAGATTGTCCAAGTTGGGATTCCCATTCATGAGATTTAAATAGTTTGGTATATTGAAATCATCTGTAATGAAAATCTTGTTATCGTTTAACATTCAAGTGACTCTAGAGTTTCATATAATTTCAGGATATGAGCTTTGCTAGTACTTGGAGATATGTAAATCACAAACATGGTAGTATGACATCGATAGTAGAGAAGTTACCCTCAAATTCAGAAAGATCAATTTTAACAGCTTGATAGTCATCTCTCACTGCTCATTAAACTCAGCTCTCACTGAACGCCACCACCTCTAGATACGGAGCATGCTTCGAGGTTTCTGTCTTTTCTGAAGACCACATAATTATCAGTAAAGAGTTCCGAGTTGTAAACGTTGGATTGGATCCAGGATTCTGTGATGGCAATGATATGGAAATCGGCTCCAGAGATATATTTGTAAAAGTCATTTGTTTTTGTATTGAGACCTCTGACATTTCGATAGTAGATGATAGATAGATGACTGTTTAGATGAGCTTAGTGTCTCAAAGGCTTGAAACACTGTTCTGAACCAGAAAACTGTACACACCTGAGCAACTTTTGATGCTTTATGAAGTTCAGATCAGACCTTCTTTGAAGTATTCCTTCAACCAAACTTTCCTCCTAATTCGAGTTATTAATTCCCTCAAAACTCCTCGTCATTTCTTTTCCATATTTTTCATCAAAGCGTTATGCAACCTACCAAACCTGGCCCGGTCGTGGTAGGCACAGAGTCTGTGATCTGATATCGGGGTCTACAGTTTTTTTTCTGTAGCATAGTCCACTCTCAGTTTGATAAACCATGATTCATTTACCTCGGTGATTAGCGGATATCCGGCGACTACCTTCATCTGATAGTTAAGAAACACCCAAGACACACTCCAGTGAGGCGTCGTTTCATGGCTGTAGAGTCCTAACTGCTCCTTCAGTTAGAAACTGATCTCCTCATCTTCACATGTAACCAATAGTCATCTAGGTTATCTAGGAATCTGTGGGTCAACGCCTCTACGGCAGCCATGATGAAGTACTGAAGAGATACTTGTTGTTTGGTCGATATTGGGGTTATCGGCTGTTCGCTGTGAAAAATTCTCACTTTAATGACTGCAACAATTTTTCTATATGAGGGCATCCGTAAGTCAGCTGTAAATGACGATACATTATATTTATACATATATAGTCTATAGTATGAGTAAGTCGTAGTTGTTTACTGAACTTCTCAGAGGAGTTTGTTATATCTCCTGATGCAAATTGTGCTTCTGCTACCAACATTTTGTTGCAATAAATATTCATAAGGTATGTCTTACCCTTTTGGAGACAGCTGAGCCGCACGTTCCAATAAAGTGTCCTAATTTAGTGATGTCGATAGCTTTGGCGTCTTGCTAAATGTGAATACTTGTGTACATAATTAAACTTGAAGAGGCTTCAAAGTTCGTCTGGTAATACCCGTCTCGAAAATTTATCCTAGACGTATTTTCCATTAGCTCGATAACAATAGATCAATGTATTCATTAAATACTTAATTGTGATTTACTGAATCATCAGTTAGAATTGAACAAATTCCTGAATCCAATGAATTCTAAACATTCTAAAAGATTGAGTTTCAAACTCATCTCTTCTAAATGTAACACATCGTATTCATGACTGAACTCATTTCCTTCTGCTGAAAGGTGGTTTACAAATGTGAAATTGATGGATGTAGCCGTTACTACGTGGTAGGAAATCATAATGGAAAGAAAAATGAAAATTTAGTTGTAACTAACGTTACTGCAGTATCGTCCTATACTAATAAAAAATTATACAATAAACCCTACTTTATTGTATAACTTTGAAAATGTTCGTGTAGGACGAAACTGCAGTAACATTAGTTACAAAAAAAGTGGTAAAAAACAGAAATTTTCATTTCTCTTTTCATTATTTCTATGGACTTTAATTCTTTGGGAAAGTGTTCTTCTTGTTTGGCCAATATACAGTTTTGGGCAAGAGCCAAAGTCAGCTTATATACTCCTGATCTATCCGACACCGAAGTTTTGTGATTATTGTTTTTAATAACTTTACTTAGATTATTATTCTTTCTGTAAGCTACGTTTACGCATTCTTTCTTCAAGAAAACGTCCAATATAATTGATTGGTTCACCCAAATATGACAATGTCCTATATATTTGGGTAAACCAACCAATTAAAGTGTGAATTTTGCTATTTCTGTGAAGGGATTCATTAGAGAGTGTGTATGGAATTTGCCTGCATGAGTTAGCATCCTAGGTTTGTTAGAGGACGGTTTGGATACCGTATAATACTAGTTAGTGTAAAAGTGACATATTATAAATGAAGCAGAGCAGAATATACTATACTGTTTGTTGTGAAAAAATTGATTAAGAAGTTATTATAACAATCAATTCCCAGGAGACTCGGAAAATTTGTTTTAATATATCTACTTTCCATTATTGAAATTGTAAGAAATTGATTTCAATGGTGTTGTTGTTTTCACCTGACTAATGAATGATTCAATCGTATTTTGATTATTGAATAAAAACCAGTGAAAAAATATTTCAGTTTCAAATCTTCAAATGTGTAAATGAATGTTGCACTCTTTGTTGTGAACTCAAAAACACAGTATTATTTAATGTTGATAGTTCAGTCTTTTATTTCCGTCAGTACAGTTTATTGAAGTTTAACACCCACACATTTTTTCATGATTAAATAAGATTTAAATAATATCTTTGATAGTAGCAATTATATTTTCATGTTTCTAATATATATTGTTTTAATATTCAATTAATTTCAATAAATTATTATTTCGAAATATTGAGATATTGATAAACTGGATTTATTGAATTTATCACTAGTAGTCACGTACAAAAAATATTATTGATTATTTATGATAATTCACCGAGAAGGTAGGTACTTGTGTGAATGAATTTCTTCCATACAAATCCCGATACTTTTACGGCATTTCCATAAATTTACATTCCTCTCAAATATTTGCCTAATCCTCATACTCTTCATTCACTTAGCTTACTTTATTCGTATCCATTAAATATTAAGATCGTATAAAATTTGTTTAACATCTTGAAATACAAATCGTAAAAAATAGATATTTCCCAAACACGAGTTTTTTTCCGCAATAAATCGAGAATACTGCAGTCTAATGGGTGACCATCGAGATAACCAAACCATAAACAATGTTTTTCCAGATCTCGCACTTCATTAACATACTTTCCGATGTTCGTTATTAAAAAACCATCTAAACATCCATTTGGAATTCGAATAATATCGGACCGTTAATATAAAATATGATATGGTTTCACATTTAATAAAACCTATATAAGATCTACTTACGAAATCTTTTTTACTCGGCCAAGAAAACTGCGATTCGAACTGATCGTGTGTGAGCCGATGTCTGACCTATAACTTAAGGCTACGAGCAAATCAAAATTCAATAGAGCAGGAGCTTAGTTTGAAATTTCACGATTCTGAATACGAATATACCTACTTCGTGAAACTCCAAATGAAAATATATTCGAAACAGAATTAACTATTTATGCTACTGTGTCGTGGTGTACGAGTATATTGATCGATAGAGAATGGGCTTGTTTCATGATTTTTTGTTTATAGTTCACTTAATAAAAATTTCAAATTGAAAAACAGTGCACTTTGTTTCATTTCTCTAAGTACCGTAGTTTTCCCGTAATTAAGTATTAAAAATCGAATGTGGTAGGGTGGCGACGTCACGACCCTATCCCCGTTTCTTGCTGGGTTGACCAATAGTAACAATAGAAATAATCAACATTGCCAAATCGTTAAATTTACGGAGCCCATAATTATCAATTCAATTATGCAAGTGTATATGAACCCGTTAACGTTTCAATTGATGAAAAATTCTCCACATGGAATGAAATGTAAACGAAAAATCATGTTTGGAAATAGGTTCTACATTCAAAATTGATACACAAAGTCTATAGATCACAAAATATTTACCTAAACTATGATTTTATGCATTACTTCATAGTATACAGGTATAAAAATGAAAAAATATAGCAAACTGGATTGAAGAATCATTTCAAATATTCAATTTATTCTACAATCCTCAATCTGTACAACTGTAATTTATTATAAAAAAAACGATTCCTACAAACGTACCTCTTCCTAATATAGCTACTAAATTCAAGGTTATAGGCTCGCTTGAGTAATCTGTTGAATCTTCCAAAACTTGAGAGGAAGGTTGAATGAGGTCAAGTATAGACAGAATCGATTTTACTCGAACTGATCCAATAAAAGCTTCTGAGGTAATAGTATCATTAACCATACGATAAAATTCAATTAATTTTGGGAAAGAAGGTTTTTGGCTTTCTACTACTCCACCCTGATACAAAAAAAGATGTGGGAATCTTCCAAAGAAAGGAAGGAAGTAGTCAATTTGAAAATAATTACCTCTATACATGGATGTGTAGATCATGCAAAGAAGTAACTTTCAGACTCAAACAGAAAGAAAGTCCTTCTGAAACAGTTTCATACTTTCAGTAACAGAATTAACTCCAGATAATACTTTCTGTGGAGAATACTTGAAGTTCTGTTTTTTCCAAATTTCAGTGCTCTGCATTTTTTTTAGCTCGATACTTTACAATGAATCAAAACGCTGCCGAAAAAGATAATGAAGCTCACCAAGCATTTGGCAATGGTAGTGTCGAAAAACGCACTGTTCGAATTGGTTTGCAAAATTTTTTCCTAACATTTTAGCCTCAAAAATGAACCCTGAAGTAGTCGACCAGGACGTAGGATTTGACGACCTTGGTGGAGACTCACCCATCATAAAATATGCATGGGATTGCGGAAGAAATGAGCGTCAGCCCATGGTGGTTTGAAAGGTACAGAAAATGTCAAGAAAGGATACTCCACGATTTAAACAGAAATGATCACGTTTTGAGTCCCATTCTTCTTCACATTTGCGCAACCAAAGCGATCAATTTTGAACGGATCCCTCCGTGTGATTGAAAGTGGTTTCTCTACAACAGTAAACATTCATGGCCGGTGGTTGGACATCGATTAGCCGCCCAGGCACTTCTCATAGATGAAAAGCCACCAGAAAAAGACCTTGATTACTGTATGGTAGTCAGAGGCTGATGTAATTCACTATAACTTTCTGCAACCGGGACAAACCACCACAGCAAATTCTTATTGAGGAGTCTCGGACAGTCAAGCGATATTGGAAGCTCTTGGCTCCTACCGAGCAACGTGTAAATTGTCAAAAACAATTCTGCTCGATAAGGAGACTCTCGTATGGATTCCTGGCCATACTGGTCTGGAAGACAATGAGGTTGCTGACTTCCTTGCAGAGGAGGGTGCTGCAAGCAACTTTATCGGACCAGAACCTGTCACTAGCATCGCTCTAGGCTTTGCAAACATTGAACACCTTGATAGCAAGAAGATTTATGGACTTCTGGCAGAATCTTCCATGACTGGCTCACTCCATGGCGTTCATTCACTCTTCGATAAGTTTGATAACTTTCTGACAGGTAGAATCTTTGCCAATCAAGACTGGGCAAAAACGGCCATCATCGAATCCTGAGCACGCAATTTTCATGCATACGGAATTAATCGATTTGTATTACGTTGACAAACTGATTTTTGAATGAGGCGAGAAAGAATTCGCATTAGGATATTCGAAGAACAGAAAAATAAGGGAAAACTCACAGAGACTCTGATTAATGAGGATTTAACGGCTGTTGACAGATGAACTCAGGTATATTTCCATTCATTAAATATCAATTTAAATTGTTTGTACTTGGTTGCAGTAAGCTATTTTACAGTGACATACCTGTGTTATTTGAATATAAAAAATTTGGGTTGGATACACAAAATGCAACTTACCTGAATTTTGAATGTTTATATAGTATGTAAAATTAGCATTTCATTAAATTATTCCTTCGAATAATCAACAAAACAAAATAAGTTTTTTATTTTTTCGTCTTTTTTTGGGTGTTTTTTACCTTCCGCAATCTGGGGAATGGAACAAGAGAAGAACTATCACCAAAGAGCCTCACTCTAAGAGACGTAAGCTGAAAGAATCAGCGTATATTCTCATATCTGCAGAGAATTGTATTTCGAATAGCTCATTAGCTACTTAGCTACCCATCTTGAAGACAAATTTGGATAGTGGCAAAATAGCAGCAGACTGATATCGGAAATCACCTTGTATTACATCGAATGTTCCAGCTGTCAATCAACAACAATGACATATTTTCATATTTCAAAACTCCTTTGACATCAGTCGAAGAAGTTAAGAAATGAATAATCAAAAGGAATAACTGCAAATATCTTAGAACTTTTTTGTCCATTTCTGAAGACGAAGGCAGATTTTGGTCTCCTAAACGTAAAAATAAATATTCTTAGCAAATTTTTTGATAGCCAAAATTGTTAAATATATGTTACTGATAAATAGAACATTTTTTTGCGAAAAATACTTTTGATTTCACATATTAACTTATCGGGGTAAACGAAAAAGGTTGCCTTTTCTACACTTGTATAAAGTTCTCCATTATAATTTTTATATTTTTCAAATTGTGAAAGGTAAAAAATACCCAAAAAAAGGTCAATGATTTTCCTCCACAAAAAATGACTTTCGTTGAATCTTTTTTTTATGTATTAACAAATATCTTGTACCTATATATTTTTGGCGTATCTCCCGTTCTACTACACATTTTCCTTTTTGTTTCTCTTTCGGTCCAGCGTTCAACAGAGAAGGAAGATCAACTTGAGGCGAGAGATAAAAAGTGACTTATACAACAGAATTTATGAATGATTATCAGCCAAATTACGTTGAATCTCTCGTATATGTAATTTGTCGAACATTTTCAATGAGAAAGTTTGTTTATTGATTGCAGGTGTACAGTTTTAACGCTGGTTTTGAATTACACAGTACACCAATGTTTAGCTTGTTGAACTCAAAGGGGATTGATGTTATTATTTCACGGCTTTTATCGTCCACATCTTACTGGAGTTGACCCACATCAACGAAAAATTCATTGAGGTGAAATACGACTGGCGTCTATTGAAGAATGTAGTTTATATGTGTAATATTACGGAAGTGAAACTATTAATTTTCCTGGTGTGTTAGATTTTACAATTATGTAGTTAACCATCGGAAACAGACAGACTTTTATGTAGATACAAATATTTTCCTGATATATTTACCCAATGGATATACATGGCGTCTCAAAAGTCATGGTCCAAACTGGAGGAGGTAATAGATAAAATTGATAAAACGTTTCACATTAAATGGGGTCTGATTTCTCATCGTTTTTGAATAATTTAAATTTTAATAATTCTAAGGAAGAGAGTAGGAACAAGAATGTTAGTTTTTTATTTGCAGTATGTTTCTAGAAAATTTGATAGCAAGAAAACAACATTTTCTGGTAACACGCAATCTCTTTATATAGTTACAAAACCGAAAGATTTTCAAGCAATTGTTTGTCAGATATCAGCTGAAATTGCTAATAATAACTTTATTTTCATATTAATGATAAGACCATATTTTTTAGAAGAACTGAACTGAATATAGAATTTTTCACCAAAATAATATCTTTGTTGACTGTGTTGGCCGAAGACTGTGTTGAAAAAAAAATTTTCTTGAAATCGTGAAATTTTTATATATTGCAAATGGAAGAAAACAATCCTGCTACCTACTTCTAAAAAGTCACTTTCAATGACAATTTTTCAATAATCATCTTGGGACACAAAGAAGGTTTTTCTTAAATAATACAAAAATAAAGATAACTCGGAAGCAGTGACGAATCGGACTTCGTATAACATAATTTTCAATGAGAAAGTTGTCATTCCGTTAGAATATCATTTTGAGTAATAATTCTCCACATCGTAAACTGATATCGATAATTGTTTTTTCAATTCAAAGATATTTACAATTTGGTTTCATAATTGGAAAATCTGTGTTAAAAATCGATATTTCAAAGTTGATGAAGTTGAAGTTGAAATTGATGAAAAATATGCAGGAGTTTGTGACAATTCAGTTCGAGAATGATATCAATCGACAATTTCAGTTCAACTGAAATCTCTCTTAATAGGTAATAGCCTAGCAGTGTTCATTTTGGGTTCAATCGCTTTTTATCACACTTCTTTTCCCCAGAATCGGTATTTTGGTATGTATATTCAGGGAGTAACATAAGTACGGTAAAATATGTGAATTTATATCAATTAGATATACATACAATAACATTCTGTTACAAATATATACATTCAAAACGTATTCTTGCGATCGTTTGAAGAAAAAAAAAGTTTCCATAAACTTTTCTCCGGAAATGCGTCATTTTGGAGACACAGGATGCTGAAATAAAATTTTTTTGTTCGTATTTTAAAAAAACTTTTGTAACAAATAAGTTATTTGTACGAAATTACATTACAAATACTAAGTATGTGGTGGATCTTCTTAAAATAAACTACTTTTTTTTGAAAAATGGTTATCGAACTATCATTCGTTTTCGAGATACAAATTATTGAAATTTTTCAAAACATGATTGGTTCATAGGTTTTTTGCAATTTTAGTTATTTGTATCTCGAAATAACTACTATTATATGAACATTGAATTATACGAAAGACAATTTTTACTATTCAGTTTGTACTCAAAACATTCGTTATGGAATTGATTTGGATATCATTAACAGGATTACTATACAATATCGTATATGTTTGTATGAAACTAGTGATTTCGAGAGGGATTTTTTTCTACTTTGTGTTTGAAATTTACTTTTTTGTATGATCTACACATCTGTATCTTTGAAATCACTTGTATTCTTCTTTTATCTGGAAGATTTCCACATTTCCATTTTGAATAAAGATGGAAAAGCCAAAGTGAAAGTGGAATAAAGTGGAATAAAGTGAAAAGCCAAAAATGTTTTTCCAAAACCTTATTGCCCCTAGAAATATAGCCCTTTCCATTCATTGCTCAGAAGTTTTACTAATATTCAATTATTTTTCCAGGTAATTTTCTTTCTTTTTGTTGGGAGGCATGTGATTGTGGTGAGTACTAAAAAAATACTCAATAGTTAGTAATGCTATGGGATACTAAATGATACTAAGATTTATTCCAGGAGAAGTTTTTGTTATTATTGAAATTTATCGGTTTTCACTGCTCCAACTGTATAAGTTTTGTGAACTACACGAATAAAAACCTTCAAATGGTGTAATAGTTCATTTCAGCTGTCAGTAATATAGAAAGACCGTTTTATTTCCCTAAAATACATAGCCATAATATACAAACGTTAATTCAAATTGAAATGTATCCATTTGAGTCATAGTGAGCATGATAAAATGGCTGATCCATAGACATCTGTTCTGTTTTAAAATCTGTTTTGCCGTTAATCAGCTGCCGCCCCCATACGAACGACAACTCTCTGAAGTTGAGAAACTTGTGCGAGCTAAGGACTAACGAATTCTTACTTTTAACGTGTGATTCCTAACACGGTTGCAGAATCATTCCAGCTTCAACCAGATGAATTCTCTCGAGAAAAATATCTGGTGGAGGCAGGAATCGAACACACGACCTTCCGATCGTGAGTCGGACGCACTACCACCACGGCCAATTCCACAACACATGATAATATGGTTTGGGCAAGATGTCACTTTTACGTATATTCCACCTGCGGATCACACAATATCTTGGCCACTGCGTCAAATTATCATGTGACAAATCAAATCTCCAAATGCCAACACGTGAATCTCTTTATCTGTGTTTAGTTGTTGAAGCCAATGTTCTCTCTTCAATGGCCAATCCATGTTTATTATCCTTTATTCGCCTACAATGATGGCTTTGAACAAATGTTGTTCAGAAAAAGGCCAGACAAAAAATCGTATCGAAAAATTATCTCCTGTAATTATTTCATGTGTATGGGTTCATGAATCATTGTGTTATTTGAAATATGTTTGTTTTTTATCTTACTTAAGTCATTTGAATAATTCGAATTGGATTTATATTAAATGAAAACAATTTTCTGTTTAGCGAGTATCGATTTTTTCATCGTGACAAAGCGTTCAGATAAACTTTCACATGGGAGCTTTCAAACCGGAATTTTTACAATTTCACAATAAATTCTCATTGTTCCTGGTATTCAAACCGGTTTCAAATTTCAATTCATTTGTTCACCTGATTTTAGCAATATTTCACCTTTCCTCACATAGTTCTCCCTATAAGGCCGTTTTTTGTATTTGTTTCAAATATCGAACTTAAATTGTGAAATACAATGCTAATTTTATATCCATCTGTATCTATTGCAACTATTATCTGTATGTATTCTGATTAGAGTGATTTTTATTCGTAACCTAACTTATAAAAATCAATTTATTTATAATAATTTGCCATTCAGAGAGTACCCGGTTCTTTCCTTGTCAATTGTTTCAGATAGGCTTTCACACTGCCGGCGCAGTAAAGGGTCGACTAGTGATTTCACACTGGAACTTCTACACCCAAGCATTATATTTTCATTGTCTCTGGTGTCTCTTCGTCCTGGTATATTGCAATCAGGTTAAATTCTTCAAATTTTTCTAACATGTTCTTCTTTCTTCAATGTCATCAAAGAAATATCTAGGAAACCGAATCAAGTGGTGGGTATCCCCATTACCCAATCAAGAAAATAGAAGATAATAGGAGAACAGGAAAGAAGTAACAGAAGTCGAATATACAACACCTATCTTTCAGTTTCATAAAAGTCTTCTGAATTCGAGAAAATAACTATTATGTTATGAAAATAACTATTTGTTTCAGAAAATACTGCAGCCTCATGGGCTTGATGCTGTTTTATTCCATCTAGTCATGTCGCCCGTTCTAACAATCGTGTTTCCTATACTAGGAAGTTTGCTGGATGTTCGTAAAACTCTTGTAGATATAATTTGATATTGATAGGTAGAATTGTTATCTCCAGCGTAAACTTGCAAACAACTTTACCACACACTACATTCAGAAAACTTTCTCTAGACGCGCTATTGGCTAACTAAGTTGGCCCCATCAGTGAATAAATTGAAAACATGCTGTGTTTCAAAGTTATACATCTGCATAAAATGTGACAAACTATCTCTGTTCCTTTTTTGCACTGCCTGCGATTGAAGTTTTCTATGTACAATTCTTCTTTGTGTTTGTAATATTTTAATGGATAGTAAGTGGTCTCTCTAATTACATTGGTAACGCCCACAACTGGGTAAGAGCTCATATATGAAATTGATAATAAGGTTTGTTTGAGGAACACTGGTTTAGGAGAAAATTCAAAGAGGCCGCGTATATTTTGTCCAACAACGCATTTAGTCAAGCTAGCGTAGATATCCGTAAAATATGGAAACCTCTAATCAAGGGAAAACTACCAATTTCCGCCAAATGATCAT
>WOGN01006552.1:0-12372 GCA_015342105.1 Leptinotarsa texana | reverse complement strand
AAAAAAAAAATATATATATATATATATATATATATATATATATATATATTTGAAAATTCTCAACATATGCAGAAAAGTTGACGAATATTATTGTCATAACAAAAAGAAGTCTAAAACAATTCTCATTTGTGTTGTTTTGTTCAATTTAGAATAGTCAAGAAATTGTTTAGATAAAAAATAATATTGTGCAGCCTGTGTGAATTGAACTCAAACCACTATCATTCTGTTATCAAGTGACGAACTTGTGAAAAAATATAAATTACATCGCAACTTCAAAAATTCCTGGTAAGGTACAAACATTCACTTTGCGAGTGTATGTTTTCATTATAGTTTTCGTTAGAAACTGTATATTTCAAAACAAACTGTCAGTTTGACGATTAAGTTTGACGTTGAAATAAGTGAATTCTCAAGGCTTACATGCGATTGAAAATAATTGAAACCCGTCTGTTGAGTTATCAATTTGCTCATCTGTGATTAGTCTTCAAGGTAATGAGTAATTAAGGGCGTAGACATATGCCCTTCTATGGGATCGATAACTCAACCTTGAATATCAAACATCAACAAGATTCCCCAAGGCAGTCAGTTGCAAATCCAAGCTTCGACATCGACCGCCGACTAGATTCGTCGTCTTTCGCTGCAAAGCAACTAATTGAAATCTAGAGCCCACGTGGGCTAGTTGCCTTGTACTGAAAGACAAAGGACGGATGTCGAAGCTAGGCTTTGCAACTGACCGGCTTGGGGAGCATCGTTTATCTTAGATATTCGATAGGTTTTCTGTCGATCCCGGCATCTTTGTAAGGGGTGATGTCATCGTCTTTATTTAGGTACTCAGGCTTGCACTTTGAGGACAGTTTAACCCAGCAACGCATTTGTGACCTCACATCTCTTGTCAGTCTACAAAGCAGACGTGCCTAAGTCGAAGAACAACTTCAACAAGTTGTCACCCTACGAGGACCACACAGCTCTACTGGCGATATCCACAGATCCACCAACCCACACGATAGTTACAGGGAACCTGCAATAAGAACCTAACTGAAGAAGTGGGCCAACCACTGAAAGATTAGTATTAACCCTGACAAGAGTCAGACGATACCATCCACCATGAGAAAGGTGCATCCTGAAGGACACGTCGTCTTCAACGGACATATTCTGTGGACAAATGAAGCAAAATACCTGGGAGTCACCCTCAGCTACCATTCAGGTCCCATTTCCAACAGAGATTAAGGCTAGCGAAAGCCGCTTGACACAATTTCTACTCCATCATCAGACGCAGGAGTAACATGGATCTCTAAGCGAAACTGCTCCTAATCAAGACCATCCTACGTCCCATCATCCTCTATGCCTCAACTGTCTGGGACCAGTGCGCAGAAACATACAGACGCCAAATCCAAAAGTTCACAAACACCTGCTTGCGGGCGGCCGTAAACGCTCCCAGATACATACCCAACCGATTCATTTACTGGGAACTGGATCTTAGCACCCAGTACGTGAATGCAGTTATGGGAAACCACGCCTGAAACATCTTTGAGCGTATCCTGAAACATCCTAACCCAACGCTGTGTGATATTCACGACGCATTGAACAATGACGATCCCAGATTCCGCGAGGGGGACAAGCATATGAGGCAGACAAAGCAGAACCAGACACCACCTCCAAGAGTTTCCGCCGGGCGGCTACGGTAGGTATAAAAAAATTACAGGTACACGCAAAATCCGGTTCTACAACACATACCTCAACACTCAACACTCGTCTCCAGCTAGGTACAGTAGCGTCAGGTTTTACAAATAATCAGACCACAAGAGGTCAGATTTCAATCTTGCGGTCACATAATTGACACTTTTTTCGATAGTATAAATATTTTTGTAATCATTGAGTATAATAATATGAAATATTAACGTAATCCGCATCTCTTACCTCTTTGTTAAGAGGATTGATTCTGGTGGGTAACTTGTCATTTGGTCCTTTTAGAATATCCACTGGGTATTTATCGAATTGATCAAAATCACTGTGGTAGGATTTGTCATGATTTGATATTCCATTTGTTTCTTTTCCATTGGAGCAAGAATTTTTCATTTCTACTTCCTGTCTAACCTTTGAGAAGGTCTTGTAGTGCTGAAAATACAAATTTTCTTGAGCAGTTTGAAATTCTTTCCTCACAAAAGTAGTAAATAAAACTATTTACATTTAATTGCATTAATAATTGGAACGCCAAAATCTCATCAAAGTGTTTTTGAAAAACATCGATATTTTTAACATTAAATAAGAAATGATTTTTCAAATAGATGGCATATCCATGGTTTATGATTTTAAAGTCACATTTTTAACCTAACCAGTAATAAATCCATATATTCACCTTCCAAAATTGTTTATCCCATGTTGGGAAAAACCCTGTGAAAGTGGGAGGTTCTTTTTCTTGTTTTATGTGTATAATGGCTATATTCATATCTCTGTCTGTTGGATCTATAAACAAAAAAATTGTTAAATGAAGTTTGTTGTTAAATATTAGATGACTCACCTGTTTGCAAATATTCAATGGCAATCTGAGCACTTAAACGTTTTTCTTCTCTTGAACACAACTTTCCAATCCACACATAAAGTGAATCGTTGGTATCCAGGAGCATTACATGCTCCGGAACTAGGTCTTTTTGACCAAAGAACATAATTTCTTCAGCTAAAAACATAACAAAATCTATGAACAAGTTCTACAGATTATAATCCCATTATTTCAATAACCTGTAGTAGAAATAAGAATATATTTTTTGACGAAAATGTCCGGACTCATTGATAAGTACCTATAACATTTGATGACGAACTGGAATATAAACTGAGAAAGAATCAAGATTACATCAAGGGGAGGCAGTATAATCAGATGAAATTTAAAAATGTGTCAGTAAATTCCTTCTATTTTTCAAGAATGATCTTGACAAATGGGATTGTCAGTGGCATTGAATTCAACTCTTGATATAAATTCTTTCGAATTATTCTTTATGTGTGCTAACCGTTTCATGAATTTAATAAAAAATATCAGTTGTAACAAATTTATATTCGAGTATACTTCAGCTTCAACTCCTTTATCGCCCACAATTCTTTTGAGGTCATAACTTCTCAAAAATTGACTTGTTTAATGTTTGGGCGAATTGTGCCATGTCTTTCTCAGTTTTTGGTTTTGATTCAATTATAAAATTCATTTCTTAATAATGTGGATAGTGTTTATGTATAATTATTTGTTTATTTTTGTTATCATTCCTCTATAAGCATTTTATATATTTTTTGGGAACAATGAACGTTGATGACAAAAAACATATTTCTCTTATTTTTAATTAATCTCTGATTATTACCCATCCTCATTGAACAGGATCCGTCTGTAGGTTCGAAAGTATGAATAACGCATGCAGTAGATAATTTGTTCCATTACTTTTTTCACCTTTTCTCATCTGTCCTTTCGACAATATTATGCAAGATGGCGTTTCTTCCGGCAAAATAAGGGTTTCATTTGAAACATTTTTCCTCCCATGACAAAATCAGTTTCAGTACCTCCATATACTATTTGTCTCTTTATCAAGAAGACTTGAATTTGAATGTGAAACAGTTTGCTTCTTTCTACATATTTTTCCTACTTGTCACAAACTTGAAATTTTTGTTCAATTTTCTAACGATATGGTTCATCTTTGTGTTACGTTGGCCATTTAATTATTCGAATTGAACTTTCATATGTTGTTCGATTTCTGATAAAGAATAGAATCAATTTTTTTCCAAAATTTGTGAACGAATTTTTTTATTAGAGTTATATGTAGAACTATTAGCTTGTTTCAAAAGTTTTGTTTTTTTTAATGTCATGTGTTTTTGTAGCTTCATATTTTAATAAATATATATTCTACTACGTCGTGGTATATACTAATCGATAGAGAAGTTTTTACTCTATATATTCCTTTGTTTGGAAAATGATGAAACAGCAGAGCACATACTTTGTGTCTGCCCCGCTGGGAATCGAATGAAGTTTTTGAAGTTCAGCAGAGTCGTCCTCTTATCATCTGACTTCAAAGACCATTCACCATTAAGATGCTGGGTGTATTTGGTCGAGTGTGAATAGGTGTGAGCCACAATAAACCCATGCGGGTTGCGATGGAGGGTCGAATAGACCCACTCACTTTGGACCTAATCTAACTCTATACATTGATGCTGTTTATTCTGTCCAAATTTTAATTTTTTGCCTCTTTTCAGCTATATGATGTCGTTAGGCGATTTACAGCCATGTTTTCTCTACAAATTCAAATTGAACCAAAGCACTGCCGGAACAGACCAAAAAATTATTCAGGCATTTGGCAATGAAAGTGTTATTGAACGCTCTTTTCGACTTTGGTTTGCGAAATTTCCTTCCGGTGATTTTAGCCTCGAAGATGAGCCTCAAAGTGGTCGACCTACGGTGATTCAGGACGAAGGTTTGGGAACTTTGATGGAGACGGACCCATCACAAACGGTGCATGAGACGGCGGAAGAACTGGGCGTCAGCTTATATGCGGTTTTTGATGGTTAAAAAAGTATTGGAGAGGTGAAGAAGCTCGAAAAGTGGGTGCCCCTCGATTTGAACGATCGACAAAAATTGTCTTGTTCTTTGCTCACAAAAAGATTATTTTTTGGATCGGATCATCAGGTGTGATGATGTGTGGATCCTCTAAGATAACAGGAGATGTTCGTGATAGTGGTTGGACACTGGCTCATCCTTGTCCAATTTCCCAAAGGCGAAAACCTACCAAAAAAGACCAAGGTTGTATGGCATTGAATACACGAAACAAATTCGCTTTTATCTCTTAAGGCTTTCATAGTTCAGATTAGTGACAAAAATGTTGCAATGCCCCTAACACATCGTGAAATACAAAGGGACTTATGTTAGGATACGTACTATTGACTTTTGGAATACAGTAACTTAAACTGTGAAAATATTTATTTTCATTACCATTGAAATTCCCATTTGATGAGGAACAATGGAACAAACGGGGTGGTCTCAGGTCGTGATCATTTTTCATCATTTGGGTAAAGTACAACAATTTGCCACCTAATAAATTGAAAAAGTCTTCCTTTTCTTTTCCTGCAAATTAATTGAATTGAAGAGATTACAAATATAGGTAAGGATTTTGAATCACATTTGTATAAATGAATTTGCAGAACCACATAAACTCACCTTCTAAAATAAGTTCAAAATCCTTTCCCGCAAATCCTTTTGCCATCTCTCTCTGGTCTCCAGTCGAGTAGGATCCAGACCAGATATAAGCTCTCTTGGATCTTTTCAGTACAAAGCAATAGTTTGAGTTCAAAGACGAAGCTTTAACGCTAACCTGAATAGCTTTACTGCTATAAGTTGTAGAACCAAAAACATGTAGAAGGTATTGGGATGGTATTTTCAAATTTTTACCAGAATCTTAAAATTAGAAAAAAGTATAATTACAACAGAAGAAAAACTTTTGACGTACCCACTAATCAATTCAAACCTAAGTAACAACACATTTTTGTAGGTACTAACCATCGTAATCTGTTCCTTTTCCTTTGAAAATAGTTAATTTTCCTTTAAATAACTGCAAAAAGTGAGCCGTTTCTCTCCCTTGAATTATACGAGCTTGAAATCCTAGTTGGCCTAATTCATCATCGATTTCATTTAACTTCAGAGTGGTAATATTTATTTCCTCCTGAGTTGCATGAGAACCCTAAGAAGAAGAATTGAAAATGTTATTCAAGTGTAATGAAGATAGTAGTGAATAATTCAGCAATTTTCAGATGGGTCGGAAAACAAGAAATAACATTATTTGTTAAATATGCAGAATTTCTGTACTTACCAACCAACTGTAAAGCAAATGTTTTTGTTCAGCTAAAGCTTGGTAAGTGTATAAAATAATGTAACAATCTCCAGAGAAAAAATACCCGTGACGCTCTTTCGATATTTCGACGATGTTAGTTTGTTTTATCCTCCAGATGGTCAAACTTCCAGTACCGTCATCCATCAACTGCGTTTCTGCCGCCAAACTGAGTCGATCTTCCAATGTAGAAGCATCATATTTGGAAACTAAAATAGTAGGCTTTATACCTAGAAGAAAGAACGAAGTTATGAATATCTGTATTTGGATGAACTAAAATCAATTTTTTGCAGAAAGGTTGTCTTGGAGATGGTTCATAACTTCAACAAAAAAATACCAGGAAGGAAAATGTTACTATCAGAAAACTGATCATGAATAATTGAATGAAAATGATGTATTTAAGTAACACTTAAATACATCACTACATAGTTTACAAAACTACAAAAAGAGAGACATGTGTTTCACAATACAATGGTTCAAGAGTGTACAACAATATTGAACAAGTGAAATACGTAGTGAAGTTCATATATTCATTTGTTTAGCAACAGTACATCAGATATTTACGTCAAACTAAGGCATCAACATTGAAGTTGTTTTTGCCGATTTCAAGTAGTTACCTTTTTGCCATTCCAATTATCGAGTACCTAGGTCTGGCGAGTAAACTCTTTTGATATGTTATTTTGGAGCAGAATCTGTCAGCAGTAACGAGTTGGTTGTAAATTGTAACCTATATGTTATTCTGATATATTCGCTGTATTTATATATAAGTTTCATCTAAATCCGTTCAGTCATTCAGCGTAAAAGGGCAACAAACATACATACATCCTAACAAACTTTCACATTTATATTAGTATAGAAGATTAAATTAGATATTCAATCCGGAATGTATAAAGTAAGATGATAGAATGAATTCAGTGAATTGATTAGAATGAAGATTAAAATTAGAATCAATTTCAGTATAATTGTCTGGCTCTTTATATGTCTGTGAGACAAAGCAAAAAAGTCATCGCACTACTTATGGTGGTCTAGTCATCTTCGTAATCGGCATTTGTATATTACAGCCGTTCTTTAATAATAATAAATAATAATATTTATTGATTTCTTCAGGACATCCTAATATACATACATTATTCTAAAAATATATAAATAAATGACATAAATGACAAAAATGATGATATGATAGAAGAAAAAAAAAATAAAAACCATTTTTCAATGATTCCAGAATGGTTTCAACTTCACCAAACAGAAAAAAAAAATCAAGGATGATATTTTATATAGTTCATGAGTTTTTTTTTAATTGGAAAACATTTATTGAATCTTTCAATGAAAGTGAGAGTTTGTTATACTCATTCAAACCTTTATAAAATAAATACTTCATCGTACTAGTCAAATTAGTTCGAGGAAGGAGCTACTCGCTCTTGTTAAGTGGTTATGGATTTGAGATTTATATATACAAAATTCTTCAGAATAAGTTGGAAGCAAGTTATGTTTTAGTTTGAGAATGAATGTCCTTGCTAACTGGTACAGTCTCTAGGAAACAGACGGTCACTGCAATGTACTTAACATATTTGATATACTAGAATACCTATTCACTTGTAACTTTGAGTTATCTCTCATAAATCTTCCTATTCAATGGTAAGACTAAGTTGCTAAGCACATCCTATAAATCATCTTTGTTGGTGACGTTCACGAGGCAGAACACCAATTATTGGAAGTTGGTGTACCACTGCATTATTGAAGCTCGGCGGAGCTATGAATGGTTTGACATCGTAATAAGTTACATGGGCCTTTATTGATTTTAAATTTACGAGTTTATGAACCTCTATGTCATTTCAATTTATATATTTTTACGTCTTCTCGCCTACTGTGATAAATTAACACAAGAATGTGAGTTCCAAGAATAGCTCACTAGTAAACACGATTTGTCTTGTCTCCTTATTTATTGTTTTCATATTATACGGGGAGTTCCTCGAGTATTTGCGAAAAATATGGCTACCGATACTGTTTGGTTCACTTGAGTGTTCGATACTCTTATTACCTTTTGAATCACGACAACTATGAGAATATAATTAATACCTTCATCAAAAAGTACTACTTCATTTATCCTTGTATTATGCATAGTAATCACATCCAGTGAACACAGAATGAAAAATAAATGATTTTCTGTAATATCAGCATAATTCATCATTCCATCAACTTGTACTTAGGGAGCATATCGTCGGGTGCCAATACCCAAATCTAGCGTCCACCCCTTACCCTTGATTCCGATTTACACCGCACATATAAAGAACTGGTATTATGAAGATGACCAATTTGATTCGGCTTTGGTTTGGAGTTAGTTTTAACCTAACACAGGGTAACTGACGTTATTTGAATTAAAAAAAGTTTTCGGCAATCGTTCGGTTATTGCCGAAATGACCGAAATTGCCAATGCAGCAGCTGCTGCTACATCACAATTACTGCCTGAAAAACCACAGTCTAGGTATCAAAACCTTTATGATTTGTTCTGGAAATGGATAGACATGAAGAAATGCAAAACTATTACAGAGGACTTGTGATGCACTGTTTGGAACCTTTGGTATAGTAATGAATATTACTGGAGTTTTTTCCCAACACCAAACCATTATTTTAACACCTCGATCACCAAGTGATCATCTTCAAGGGGAAGATTTTCCGCCCTATTTGGCACAAAAATCTGTAATTGTCAAATCCTCTACCTTGTGGAGCGTGAACTCTATATTGAAAAGTAACATTTTAGTGAAGAAAAATGTAAACAACTACTTTCCCTAAGGTTATTTCATTTCTTTAAAGGAAGAATGTAGGTGAAGAAATCAGAAGTCTTCAAGAGCAATCAGATTAGTAAATTCATTAGGAAAGCAATAATGAAACATATACAAAATAATATTATTATAGGATATAAAAGTATCAACTCAATTTGCTTCATTTTCAGGTAGCAACAATTATTGGGTTATCCGGTGTGTGTAGACGGAAAGAACTAACAAAAATGTTCATTGATCTAATAAACGACAAGAAAGACATGTCCATTGGATAGCCAACATTTATCTTTTCAGCCATCCCACACTCCACATAACAGATTATTCGTGAATAATAAAACAGGAACATATTCGATTCAGCCTGTTGGTATCCACAGTGTTGAGAATCTCGGATTGATTGAATTCTGAAAACTACGCAGGCCATAGCATACATCGAATTTCAGCGACTTATTTACTGATAATCGTGGAAACATCACAAATTTGAAGAGATATGGTAGATGAAAGACTATCAATGCCGATTACTGATATATAGACAAATCACTTACAAACAGTATTAAAATTATAAATTTCATAAAAAATCATCAGATGAAAACAGTCAATGTTAAATGGAAACTTTTCCTTTTCATCCTGACCTCTATAATAAACATTAAACATACCAAGCATTTCAAATGAATTGAATCTCTTTAATATTAGCAATTGCTCGAATTTTCTTTTAAACATTAGATAATATAAATAATAATTAGAATGTTTCTGTTCGAATTTCAATGCCTGTTTATTACAAGAATTAAAATGTTCGAAGTTTTGTTTTACAAATAAATATTATAGTGAAATGTGTCTCATTGATTTGTTATTCTACGGGGTTGCCTAAAAAATAATGTACGCAACACATCTGAAAACAAGTTTTTCAGACTCGTAGACTTCTAGAACTCGCATACGGCTCGTCCCAGAATTTTGTCTTCTTGTGTCAAAAAAAACCACTATTTTACGGACTTGTTCCGTGAATTACTATTATACTATATAATGGTCAAGGTGAAAATGTATTTTGATATTGAAGTATTAAGTGAGTACTAGGTAGGTAACCTACCTAATACCTACATTTTCGCAATAATGGGGATCATACTGAAACTATATTTTAACGAGTTTTTGTGATGGATTTTGATATAAATACTGCAAAAAGGTTCGATATGTTGTGGAATATAGTTTCTAATTACTTCAGTCTTTCAAAGTATCGGCACAGTAGCAAAAAGAAACTGTTCCAATAAGGAGTACGAGTTTTTAAAAACGAGTATTTGCAATCAGGGCCGGATCCAGTGAGGGCGGGAGGAGCACGCGCCCCGGGCGCCAGTTTTAGGGGTGTCAAATGATTTGATACCAGAAACATCATTAGAATAAGTAACGACTTCATAACCAAAAATATAAAATTTCAATGTCAAGTTCAGTTACTGAATAAACAGAACTTACATTAAGAAATAATGAAATTTTAAAGTTTTAATGCGAATTCCCAATTAGTTATACGAGTATTTGTGAATAGCCACATCTACTTAAATATAGTAAGAACTTTAACATGGCGGGGATGTTATCGCAATATGAGTTGCTATTGGCGACTTTGTGCCAGATTTAATTTTCATTTCCAAGTACCTACGCTATCATTTGTTATTTAAGTTTTCAAGTATTTCCGAGGTCAATATCTCAAGTGAGTTTTTTTGGCGCCAAGACCAGACCCTGCCCTCCAATAATAATCCTAGGTACGGCTTTGTTTTAGAAGGGTTTTGACAATAGTACAAAATATTTGGAATATGAAGTAGTGTAACACTTTAGTTTATCAGTCCATCAAAATACCGACGTCATTGCCAAAATAGCGTCTTCTCTCCAAAAACGAGGCTTTGAGACGGATTTTCGCATGATGCAAAATACTGAAAATACAAAGTAGTGTGAAAGGCCAATTTTTGAGTACAATAAAATACCGGCATCATTGCTGAAATGGCGTCCAGCCCTAGGAATTACTATTATCATTTTCTGCAAATGTAATAGTGTAAAATCTTGAGGATATGAAGTAGGTACTGTAAAAATCCAGTTATTTCAGTTCTTCAAAATATCGGTATCATTGCTAAGGCGTTCATTCACCCGGATCATTTTTGAAAATGGCTCTTTGTGACGGATTTTGACACAGTGTTAAATGTTGAGAATATAAAGTACTGAAATCCAGTTTTTCAGATCTCCAGAATTTAGGCATCATTGCCATCCATACGTATTATTATTTTCTGAAAATGGATCTTTGTGACGGATTTTGACTTAGTGTAAAATGTTAAGGATATGAAGTACCACTGTAACAAAATCCGTCACAAAGATCTGTTTTCAGAAAATACAAATAATAGGTATATGAATGAATGCCGTTTTGGCAATGATACAGATATTTTGAAAAAACTGGATTGTTACAGTACTTCATATCGTCAACATTTTACCCTTATCAAAATTAGGTATAAAGGCCTGTTTTCATAAAACAATAATAGTAATCTCTAAGGTTGGAAGCCATTTCAGCAATGATGATGATGCCAATATTTTGATTTACTGAAAAATGGTACATTCATACTACTTTATATTCTCAGTATTTTGCATAATTTGAAAATCCGCCCCAAAGCTTCGTTTATGAAGAAATAAAAAATAAAATCCGTAGGGGTGAATGCTATTTTGGTGATGACGCCGATGTTTTGATTGATTGACAAATTGGAGTGTTGCACTGATTGATATTTTTAACAGTTTTTACTACTGTTAAAATCCATCACAAATGCCCATTTTCAGGAAATAAATAATATTCCGTGTGGGAAAAGTTCCTTTCTGCTACTCTGACGATATCTTGAAAGACTGAAGTAATTAGAAATTATATTCCACAACATATCCAACACAGAAACTAGTTGAAAAATAAATAGTCTGAGTATGACCTCATTTTTGCGATAATGTCGGTATTAGGTATCTATTTACATACCCACCTGACTCTTTGAAATCAAAATACATCCTTGACCATTATAGTATAAATTCATTTCGTGTTAATAGTTAAATTAGCGTCAAGTTTCCTTGTGATAGGTTGAAACTGATGTATTCTAAGCCAAAGCCAAATCAAATCGGCCATCTTCATAGTACTAGTCCGTTAATGTGCGGTATAAATCGAATCAAGGGTGTGGGCTGGACGCTAGATTTGGGCGCGGGCGCCTGACGATAGCTTCACATAAGTAGTACCTGACGTACCACTAACATATCAATATTCTGTGGTTCAACAACTACATTATGGAAGTTACTTTCTAGAAGTCATTGCACAATTGAATTATCCGCATTTCTGCTGACTATTTCTCATATTGAAATTCAAGTCACAATAATCAAATCATGTAGCAGATCACCGGTAGATGTATTATACTTCTTCAGAATGAATAGTGTACGCCACTGAATCTTTGGGCACAGTATATATACAGTAATCCCACTTCGGACTTCGGGTGATTTTTGGTTTGAATTTTCTACACGTAGACCCAGGAGTTGCAGTCTCAGGTCTGCGCAGACGACGAGTTCAAGACAGGCACGCAACCCTTCCATAGTTGTCGAATTTTATGGGTTTCACCCAACCTACTGTGAAATGAAAATATACACACATCGGAAAAGTCTAGGGATATTTTTATAACATACTAAATATCATGAAAATAAATGCATGAGGTCGTTTAATTTCGATTAAATGGGTACACTCGACCACCCTGTAGATTTCTATG
>WOGN01006551.1:0-10128 GCA_015342105.1 Leptinotarsa texana | reverse complement strand
ATTTCGCTAAAATTCCGTCGAAATCGGTAGCATTATTCTCGCTGCTTCTAGAGTGGTAGGGAATATCGTACATTCGAGCACTCTTAGCTACATCACCATTGGTTTAAGGCTACCAGTGGCGGACGGCGTAATATTCTTTCGAGTATGATCTACAACATTAATTTAAACCACAAACATCAAATTTTTAGAGTTCCAGCACTTCTTCTCATTGACAGGGGATATCGCTTCTGATAAAAAGAAATATTCCAAAGTTACGTCTGAATTGAGAGGAAATCATAGATGGGATATAGAAAATGTACAGGGTTTGTTGAAGCATTGACTTTGGTTTTGTGAGTGCAAGAATATGAGGACTATTTGTTCGCAGATGTTGATGTACTGAGTTTATATTCGAGTTGAGATCTCTGATGTTGCAGAAATCGATTTCGAAGTTGGTAGTGGGCCTCTTAGCAACTGCAGATACCATGCTATTTCCCTACAGACTGATGCTAGGAAGACCCTGCTAAATGTCAGAAATAGTGGTTTTCGAATAACTTCTGCAGGATGATGCCGTAAAACCAGCCCCCACCCTGAGATACGATTGGGGAGCTGTTTTACCTCCAGAGTATTTTGACCCTAGGGTCCCACCGGGCAAGGCCGGGTGGGACCAGCATCTCCCATTTGTGTAGGAGGTGAAATAATGAATTAGAAAAAAACAACTATCTCAGCGTGTCAATGGGAGATGAATGGGAAGATGTTGAATTTATGGGTATAAGAAATAAAGAAAATTGTTGCATGTCAAAAAGGCAATAATTTTTATCTTCGTAAATAATTTAGAAAATAATAACGTATGGTACGTCAAATGAAAGGGAAGAGATGGTACAAAGATTGTTGCATGCCAAAAAATACCAATTCGTAACTTCTTCAATAATAGTAGGATAGAAGAGTAATGATTTGAGAAAAGAGATTAAAACAAAGATTGTTGTTCGTTAATAATAGTCGGGTCGTGTTGAATCTAAGGTAGAGAGTTGAAGAACCTAACTTTTGCAGACAAATATCACTTTTTGTCGTTTGTCAAATAAGCAAATGCCAACTGTTAAAGAAAAATGTATAGTCCGATTTTACTTAAAGTGGTATCACTGAAATTATCTAGTTATTCGGAAACATTATTAATTATCTTCCGGAACTAATGGGATTTTATAACCCATTTCCGTTATAAGAGGTGCAATAGGCTGATGTGGGTACTCGTTTCAATCGATTTCATTTATAGATCACGAATATATATTGAAGAAAAATTAAATTTGAAGGCGTATAACAAATGTTAATTAAATTCAATAATAACAACCTTATGAACTTGTTGTTAGTATAAAAATGCATAGGTCATATAAGTTTTTTATTTATTGGAATTGCCGAAGGTTTTAGTACTCAGCGATGCATATTCATTGTCACATGACAGACTCCTAGGTGTGCTGGGGAAGCGTGATTGGAGGATTTGTCGTCTATTTACCTCATCCAAAATTAATTCGATGTACATGTATTTCTATACATCAGAGGATTGTCGGAAATGATGAAAAGGATCGGGTCCAAGTATAACATCAGAACCTGCTTCAGATCTGGGAACACTATCTGTAGCACCCTCACGGAAACCAGGCCACCAAACGCGGAATGCGATTCCAAAAATTGCATTTACCGAATACCCTGCGAGTGCGGAGAATCATACATGGGTGAAACTAAGAGGACACTTATAGTTTGCATTTAGCCAAACTAGCGTAGAGATACGCAACATATGGAAACCTCTAATCAAGTGGAACACGACCAAATCCTGCCAAACGGTCAGCTTTCGCTAAAACCAATGAAGCGGAGAAAGGGAAGAGAGGGATAGGTGAAAGCACGCAAATGAGTCAGATCTCGAAATAGGCAGATCTCTGAGGAATAAGTCCAGTTATCACCCGAAGACGATTGTGCATACTAACAATCGAAACGTCGTGAAGTAACTTGGTCTGGAATCTTTAAATTTTTTATTTTCATTTTTTGTTAAAAATTTTTTTAATTTTTAACTCGTAGTTCTTTTTTTTTGGTTTTTGCATGTATTTTATTTAATTGTAGTTTCAGTTTTTTTGCTTAATACAATTGTCATTTTTCAGCTAAACTTTTTAATTTTTTACATATTCTTTCAGGGATTTCAAATCAATTCATATCATATTAAACAATGGAAGTCCGAACTACTGAAATGCACCATGAAACACTATTGACCACCTTCAAACAAACGAGGAATATAGGAAATAAACCAAATCAGTCTATTTTGGTTTATTCATAAGTATGCTGCAGAAATCCAATTAACATTTGTTACAAAGGTAGCATGTGAAAAAACAATAATTTTTCCTTCAACTCGCTAGATTGGGAAAAATAAATGACCTCACACATGTGAGTTACTTCATTAAGCGGATGTTTTCACAAAAAATAATATCAGAAAACTTCAAAAACAGACGTTTACTTGAAAAAGAGTAAATGTATAATACAGATTCTGGCCCAAAATCCCATGCTTTTTCTTATGGCGCTTCATTTTGCAAAATTTTAGACCTCCGACAAGTTGGACGTTAAATGAATTAACTTGGATAAAAACATATTAGTTGAATAAAAAGAAAGAAGAACCAGACTTTGTAGTACGCAAGAAGGAATCTTGCATTGAAATAATTTGACTAATTGCTACTCTCACTTGAGTTATTTTCATAAGTTATCAGTCAGTGATATATATTAATGTGAGTTTATTTAGAACCAGTGGGGACCGATAGTTCCTATAACTGCAAAAATCAAATTTGCTGCCAAGCAAAACTAAAATTGTGCATGACTGATTTTAGTCATTGCCTCAGAATAAGTGCATTGAGCCCATTGGCACAGTATACTATATACAGTAATCCCACTTCGGGTGATTTTTGGTTTGAATTTTCTACACGCAGACCCAGTAGTTGCAGTCTCAGGTCTGCGCAAACGACGAGTTCAAGACAGGCACGCAACTTACATAGTTGTCGAATTTCATGGGTATCACCCAACCTACTGAAAAATTTGGTTGTTGATCACTACACATTTACTTTTTCACTTCGTCAAGTCCTAAATAGTACTACATAATTCAAAAAAAATAGGCTCTACAGATTCTTAAATCTTGAGTGATGAATTCGATGAGGGATATTTTTAATAATTGGCCCTTAATATAAACGAATCGCAAACTCGTTCGCCATCTTGAATTCTCAAGTCAATAAATTAATATGCTATATTTGGCCCCAAAAATTCCTACAAAGAAATTTCGCATGGATTCGTACCATGGTTCATAAATAACAAAACTCAATCTTCATCTTCTCTTTTTTATTGTTGAAATGAAAATATATTGTCACATCCGAATATGAACATCTGCCGAACTCTCGAATTTTTAAAATCTACTTGAAATGATCTACCAAATGATCTGGGTTGTACAAATTATCATTTGTACAATTTTCTCAGGTTCCTAACATGGTTTTCATCGACTGTATTTTTTTGAGCAGTTTATATGAATAGTTGTTATGTTGAGCAGTGATTAGACGCTTTGGTTGAGATTGTAGTAGGAAGAAATGTCATAACTGTCAAATACGTCAGCATTGTAAAAACTGAAACTCCTGGACACCAACATCAAAGGGGCCGACGCTAAGTAGGACTACTGTATATAAGTATACTGTGCCATTGGAGTTTTACTGTTCAAAATCACTGGTAATGTCAAAATCAAATAATTTTGATGGAATCCCACAGTAGCTTTGAAGTAGCTAGCACTCTCCGACACATTTAGTGACATGTGTTCCGATATCCGATATATTTTTATTATTACAAGGCAAAAATTATATCGTGCTACCAATTTTTCCAATTTTTATTAATGGAAATACGCCGTAGTGCCTTTTTGGCACGCAACAACATTTGTCTCTAACCAGCTCACCTTCCATTTTCATTCGACTTACCACTCTCCAGAACCGGCTATTATCAACGAAGATATGACTCTCATTTCATGTGCCACGTGCCATCATGATTTGATCATCAAAATCAAAGATATGAGTTAATGCCTTTTTGGCAAGCAATAATTTTATTTCATTTTGATTTTTCTCAATTTAGCATTCCATTTCCCCGCGTCCCACACGTCGCAATCCCCTTTATAAATACCGATATAACCCTTTCAGAATCGTTTCCTGATTCAATATCCCTAATCCCCCATACCAGTCGCGATTCCTTCAATACCGAATCCCCATTTGGCACTCAGCCACCTTTTTTTTCTCTCTTCTCAATTCAATAAATTCTGATATGTGATGGAATCGGTCGATATTTGATTGAAATCCATAACGTATTCAAGTAAAAATAGTGAAAATCTCAAAATAAAGTGTTTCTTGAATATAATAAATTCTGCACGTCATAATTCGTCTATTACTAAAAAAGATACTAGTTAGTGGCTGTTCCACAAGATTCCAATCGGAGGTCTGAAATTTTGCAGACTGAACGTTCATACGAAAAGCATGGGATTATAAAACTAATACAATATAGTTTGCAAATGTCCATATAGGATGAAACTGCAGTAACATAGTTACAGATAAAACTGGCAAAAAATATAGAAATTTCTCTCATTTTTCATCGTTATTAGCTTGCTTGCCAATTTGTTAAGAAATTTTTCAGACTTCGGTGATCTAATCATCACCATTCTTGTGGCATTCAGGATTTTTCAATTTGAGTATATCTCGAATGTCTTTAACTATAGCGAGGCAAATGTACGATATTATTCGTATCACGGGAACAATACACATACTCGTAAATTGCGAAGCGCCTAATTCGGACGGCAGACATTGGCACAATACAATAAAGAGAAAACGTGTACAATATGGAATATCTACTTCTCCATCGATAATAGAATTATGATTCGGACATGGGATGAAGGAAGTGTGGGAATCGAGGATTAAAAGAACTGTCGTGCATACTAATAGTGTTTTCGATTAGTAAAACTAGTGCGTACTAGTGTGTACTTCTTTCCTTCATTAATGTATCAAGTAATAGAGAACAGAGAAACAATGAATATGCACTGGTTTTAGTTGAGCAACCATTAGTTCTTCAATATCCTTATGATTTTTAAGAGTTTTTCCCTGAAGCTGAATATTCTTTTTGTTGCGAATCGCACATCAGAAAATAACCATCGCATTGATCGTTCATACTTGTACGGCACATGACAGTTGTCATTTGCTTTAATAATAAAAATTAAACAGCTGTAAAATTGTAGTTTTTTTGTTTACAATAAGTCAATAAGGCAAGTTTAGAAACAACTGGAAACATAATTTAACTTGTCTATCTTACAATTACAGAAAGCCTTTCCGTAGGAGATATTCGTTTTGTAATATTGGCTCTGCCATAAATAATTCTTCAAACTGAGAGGAATGTATAAAAATATAGTTAAAATCAACCTTAAAATGGAATTGCTCAGTTAATACCAGTCTCAACATAAACTTTTATATTTATTTTACCACTATAAAAATAATTGAATGCTATGTTTTTTAAACATAGTTGAGTTCAAGTATAGCGTTCTGCTACACTTCGCCATGTTGAATAAAGACCATTCGTTACTGTAAAGAATCTGAAGCCGGCCCTGACTGATATCTCAGTGAGCAGACGCATGACTCATCGGAAATGTACTCGATAAGCCTTCGCAAATAATCTAGGCCAGCGCCGAAATCCTTAGAAATATCCGGACCGTTCGTCGACGATATAAAAAGGCGCCACTTCTAGTCGGCAAGTAGTCTGTACTTAGAAGTGAATTGTGCGTTTAAGGAAAGGACCTAACTGTGAAGATAAATTAAGCGTTAGTTACTAAGTGTTGTATATAAATTAGTTGTGATAGTGAAATATTGTTAAAAATAAATTTGTTTAAGACAGTTACAGTTACTATTATATTTCCTTGTATAAGGTTGTCTTCCGGGATTTCTTTCGATTTCCAGAATATCTACGAACACTGAGCTTTTTATGGAAAGTTTCGATAGTTTCTAGAGTTGTAATAAATTATTTCAGGCATCCATATCTGAAGCCAATGTGAATAAAAGTTGAAACTTTTCTGTTAATCCATGATGAATCCGATTCGCAAGAAAGTTCAAATAGTTCAGCTTCTTTACGACATTTGTTGAAGTCATTTTATTCGCAGGAATTTTGCAAACTTACCTTTTGCCTCGTAACCAAACTATAGCGAAATGACTTTTGGCCACAAACCAGGACACAATACCTTGGCTTGTCTAGTTCTAACTGCAATGAGAAGCTGATATTCATCTTCTAAAAATCAACTGAGTGCGATTATGTCAGCAATAACCCCGAAATGATTAGAAATAATCAAGGAAATATTGGTCGGATACTTCTGCTACTTTAGGCTAATAAATAGTCATGGCCGGATAACACTACTCCGTGAGGCTAAAAATAGTTATTAAAGAAGAAGAATTATTTATCGCAAAAACAGGCAAACGTCAAATTACAAAGAAAACCGGGAGTTTCAGGATCTCATTAATGAGAATTTATTCCTCCAGAATTCTCGGTATTAGACTTAATAACTGAAAAAAACTCAATCAAAGGAATATCCAGCAAGCGTACATTATGTCTGAGACAGAGAGTGATATCCTAACCTCGCAAATACTCCCGTCTTTACAACGGTCACAACAAATGAAAAATTACCTAAATGACTTTCAAAATAAACTACAAATATTTGGTATGAAGTTGTCTTTGGAGGATGAAGACACACATAAGTTAACCCAAGAACAAGCTCTTGTTGTTAGAGACTTAGAGAAATATTTTGAAGGTTCCAAACACAGTATTGAAGATTTTGTTACAGGATTGAAACAACTTTGCAAAAAAGAAAAATATTTTCGCAAATTACTGCTATTAACACGTCTTGAGAAAAATGATAATAAAGAACCTTCTAGATATAGACCAGGACGAATCGAACAAGAAAGTTTATTCAGGTAAAAGATTCATAAGTTCAATGAAGTTTTTTCAAATTCAAAAATGTTTCAGGATTTTTTTGAAAGTATCTTGTTTACAAAGGGACGTTATGGATATTCTTCTAACAGAAATAACGGAGACATCCGAATCAGCAGAGGATACTTCAATGCTACATCTACTGTTGAATCCTTTTCGCTTCCTCCCACACATAAATGATCCGGAAATTCTCACGACAAAACTATTAGATATTTTAGAGGTTGCAAGCTATCCAGCTCAGCTGGAAATACTAGATTCAATTCCCGACATCATTCCTGATAGCCAGAATTCAGAAACGGCTCAACAACTTAGCAAACTTATGGATGATAAAGATGAGTTAACAGGGGCTATTGTTGACTGTTTGAATGTATTAGATTTAGATTCTGAAATGAGAGTAGAAATACAAGATAGAGTTTTGGCAAAAATTGCTAGTGGGACTTCTCTGAAGATATTTCCTATACTTCTCTCAGTAAGTGGAAGTACTTCTGAAAATATTTTAAGATTGGTTAGAGGCTATAAAAAATTTGATGAATCATTATTTCATTGAAATATTTGACATATCTATAAAGCATTGAACCTTTTTCATCACTAATACAACCTCATATTCATTATTTCAACAAATCATCATTTTGTTATTCCTTTTACTGTGTTCATCATTTTTAGACCTAAACACTGTAGACTGGTACAACTGAAAATTAGTTATCATTTATATTACCTCAATTTTGATTCTACAAGTCAATCTTTTTCAGTTTCTCTTGACCGACCACAAATCACAAAACTGTATTCAAACACTTCTCAAAATACGTAGTGCACTTGACACAACTATGTTGTCTACGGACAAAACCAAAGAAAGAGATACCTGCAAAATTCTCATTTTCAATAAACTTCAAGCATACACTCTGTCATCAAAAACTATAACTGATGCTTGGTTGAATATGATTTCTAGTATCAAATCACATTCAGATCATAAACCCATCGATTTTCTGCTACTTTTTATGCTACATACCACATCATCTGCTAAGAAGAGAATAATTGAGGCTATTTTCCGCAAACGTGTGCAGAATGGACTCTTTAAGATCAGTCAATTGGAGAAAATGTTTGAAAAGTATATGTCACATCAGCTTTTAAAAGACTATTTCACTTCTATAGTAGAAATAGGTAAGTGTAAATGTGTCGGGTAGTAGGCGGAAGTATTTATGTACAATTTTAAAATTGAAAATATCAGTAAACTGTGAATTATTTGGTAGGTTGCAGCTTAGTCCGAGCCTCAAATAACCAAATGATCGCGGAATTTTCTTCTACACTATTTCAAATCCTATTTGATCATTACTACACTGAAACAGTCTACCGAAGAGAAATTCTCGATAGCTTGATAGTTCTCACTGGTTCTAATGACAAAAAAACAGTCAGTACGGTTTTAAAAATCATATTTTCACTCTTGGAGAAGAAGGAAAAATTGCAGCAACATGTTATTCTATTAATGAGACTGCTGGAAAGATTGGACTCTTTGGAACTGAAAGACGTAAAAATGATATTTGAAATATTGTGCAGCTTGACCTGTGGACCTGATGTTGATGAATCCGTGTCTGGTTTTGGAAATGAGATTCATATGGTTATCAGAAAGCAATTGTATAGCACCAAGAAAGTTATAAAACACAGGTGAATAAAAACGTGTGGGTTGGCAGAATTGAATTATTTGTTTTTTTTTAGAGGAATTGTCTCTGCTGTAGTGATGGCTCAAAACATTGTTCGAACTCCAAAAGATTATGAACCACCCCCATTACCCAAGGATTCTATAAAAAGTATATCGGATTTGCCACGAGGATCAGCCAGAGAGGCTGGGTCTCTTCTGGATCTTGCCACTATGTGCACTTCAGGCTGTGCCGAACTTATGGGTCTTTACTATGATCAACTAGCTTCAATGCTAATAGCCAATCATCATTTAGACCAGGCTTTCATGGCTTGGTTATTTGAAACTATTACAGCTGATTTTACATCTAAATACATAAGTGAAATATCAAAAACAATTATGAAGGAAAGCGATTTAGAACCTGAGTTACAATATTCACTCAACAGGTAATATATTTCAGATAAAATGTTACAGGTATAGACTTCCATTGTATTGAAATATTGACAGATATGTCACTTGAAAGTGAAGAAATTAGAAAATTGCAGTCTCAAAATATTTCAGAGACCTTAGAACATTTTAAGTGAAATGTAAATATAAAATTAAATAGGATCAAAATGAACAATAAGTGGAATTTGATTATTGTGATCAACATTTATATAAGTTCTAAAACAAGGCTGGGAGGTAAGTAATAAATTGTTCCGGTTGATATGCACCCTGCTTTAGACCTTCGAGTTCAAATCCACCACCAGCCAGCTATTTTTCTCAAGTAAATTAATCTTGTGGATTGTGGCTTGTTTCTGCTAAAATACATAATTGACCTGGCAGATCTTGTTACTCTTTAAGTTAAGTAGCTCAGAGAAGTTACTGTACCGGGTGTCAACAAGTCTATAAGACAAGTCATAACTACAGCTTCAGGTTTATCAGGTTTTGGTTAATGGTATGTGAAGAGGAGATTTCACGCATTTTTCCCTTTCCAGTCACTTCTAGTTTTACAGAAAGTGGCTCCGGTTTTGAATTTTTGGGTGGCATACCCTGAAATTTTTAACATTTTCAGATTTCTGGATCAGAATGTAGCATTTCTTATGAGTCACTTTCAATATTGCATCTACATGACCATGATCGGACATGAACTAATCTAAGGATTTCAGATGATGTCAAAAAATCACAATCACAAAGTTGCTTAGTACTTAGTATGATAGATAGGAATAAGACAAGTTGGCAAAATTATATTTTCTTGTCTATTATTTTTCAAATAGCGACCATTTTTTGAAAAGCACTTTACGAAAAAAGATTTTGATGAATCCAACCAACTTAATTTATTTGCGATTAGACTATTAAAATTAACAGGTTAATATTCGTGAAAGAAGAAATGAAAATTTTTATTTGAATTGAAGGGGTTATATTTTTGGGAAAAAAAGTTTTTGGCTTTCTACTACTCCATCTTGATACAAAAAAAGAAGGATGAGGGAATCTTCCAAAGAAAGGAAGGAAGTAACTCTATACATGGATGT
>WOGN01006550.1:0-12373 GCA_015342105.1 Leptinotarsa texana | reverse complement strand
GCAATCTTTTAAAAATTTTTTTAAAAAATTCTACAATTATTTTATACAGTGTTCTTATATATACTGTATCAATATTAACTATTTTCTGCTAAAATCAAACCAAATTGTATTTTTGATAGCCCTGAAGAAGTTTTGAAATGAAGCGAAAGCTCGGCAAATATTGTAAATAAAAACCGTTTTTTCGAAAGTTTTCACATTAATTGACTGCTGAACCCACGGAACCAAAGAAAAAATATAACTACTCACAGTCGCTGAAATTAATTCCTACTATATTTATAATAATAAATATTTGTGTATCTAAGGGAAAATAACATGAATTGAATTCTACGGTTTGAATAACAATTCCAGAATGTTGTAACAACATAAATAAAAAAAATCATAGAAAGTACTCTGAAAACAAAATGAGTGTTCTATGACAGAACAAGCTGCTCACTGTTATCTCAAATATCAAGCCAGTAAACTTTAATTTGTCGTACATGAAGACCGTTTCTTTTATTATGTAGTAACATTGCCATATTCTAAACCGTAACAGATATGAAGACGATTGAATGGGAAAAAGGTAACTGTCATCGGGTTACGGGTACTCTCTCCCTTCTCGAGTTATACGGGGAAAACCAAAAATGCTGTTTTTCGTTTTTTTAGAATGTAATTGTTATTTCGGAGAATATTAACAATGGAAAATGAAAATGTTATTGTATTGAAAGTGTACTATGATGATGAAATAATAAATATTCGATAAAACCACCATGAACTTTTTTTAAATATGGACCTGTCTTTTTTATTCCAGATACTGATACAGCGATAAATTCACAATCCAAGGGGCATATCACATTTGATATTTTTATACCGTTTCATTTGAAATAGCTACCATCGTCAGTGACAACAATATCAAATTACGGTCCTGTCGTTACTTGTTTTGCAAATTGTTTCGATTTTCTTGGGAAACAATAGTCCAACTAACTGGTCAGGTCGATCCCCAGATTTTACTCCTTTAGATTTTTTGTCTGGGGATACATAAGGGATACAGTTTTTCAATACAGTACAGATATCGACCGTATCAAACAAAAAATAAAAGATGCATTTTGAAAAACTGTTTCACTTCAATATTTGTTTTGTGGGTGGAGAAACCAAGAGCGATCAATAATAATGTTTAATGAAACTATGGAATTTCGTGAAGCTCGATAACAAAATTCATTGTGAAAGAATTTCAAACTAGTTTAGCAGCTGCAAACAACAGCTCATTTTCAGTCCGAAGGGAAATTAAATCCCTTCACTTCAAATATCTCCGCTGCTGCCAATTATTACATTCATGAATGTAAATAGAGTAATATATTTAGCAACTTTCGAAACCAAACAAACTCGAAGCGTATTCCAAAATTTCATGAATATCTGTTCGGGTAAATCTCGTGAACGATGTCGGAACAGAACGTAGAAAGGGATGAAAAATCGAATCATATTATGCAATATGTTTTGATTTTTGATAACACCTCTGCACATGGCGACTGCCCCTTACGAATACTACAAAAACTTTATGAAATTATTGGATTATACGCATTTTGAAACGCATAAATTATAAATAAACTAACATATTCATATATGGCTACATAAAATAATTTTAAAATAATCAGTTCCAAAACTGAAATTTGAGGATTTTAAAGCAGCATGAACAGCGATTTACGTTCGATTTATTCGTATGAACAGATCTGATAGTTGGCACTAAATGCTCAGCAACATTATGTCATTAAAACGAAAAGATTGTTAATAATAATACACGACTTCATTGCTTCCAAATATAAAATAAAAAGAATACATATATGATGTGAATTTGGCCCAAAGCAAAAGGTCAAGTTCAGTTTATAAGATAATATAAAATCGTCTCATGAACTGTTCTGCCACTTAACTTTAAGTATATCGCTAGGTGGGTTGAACTCGACAATATATTATAAAAGAATAAAAATTGAACTATTACAGCTCTTTCTAATCTCATTTCTGTCTTACGTACATCAGGATTGCATTGAGAACAAGTGTTTCCTATAGGCCTTCTTGAACCTTGGCAAGGTTGTGATTCTATATATTTAATTATAATAATTTTTCCTCATCTATTCAGTATGATTTCCGTACGTCACTGCAAGAGACAGATTAAGGCAAAAGCTTCAGTCAATTCTAAAAATGTAGTGTTTACTATTCATTCAATCACTATGAACGCGACATATCCTTCAACTGTTTCTTCGTTTCTATGCATTGAGAAAAATTATCAATATCAAGTGACCAATGCCTTTAGTGATAACTTATAATTTTACTACAACTCGCATTAGTAATACTGGGAAATATTTGTTTTTTTGCAGATCTTATTCACATTGAAACATAACTGTAATTGTAAAAGATGAAGACGCATACGGTTCAACTGATGTAATACAAACATTCTTCATCAACAAAATATCCAGGAAACAATTAAAATTCCTCAGATCAGGTTATGAGAACAATACAAGGCCCAGCAAGAAAATATTAGTATGCCTCAAAAGTTTTGTCCGTTGTTTCAATGTCATGTGTTTTTGTAGCTCCAATATTCAATGAATATTTATCCTACTGTGTCGTGGTTATCTTCTGATCTCGATAGAGAATTTTGTACTCTATACATTGATCATATTAATTTTTTCAAATTTAAATTTTTTGCCGCCATTTGTTAGCTCATTAGTGTTTGATGTGAAGCAATTTTCGGACAATTTTTTTCTACGAATTCAAAAGATATTGAAGTTTGAAATAAACTCATTAAAACGGACAAACTTTCCAAATAACCTAATAAAAATCTCAGAAAATCCAACAGCTTGAGATAAGTTAACAATGACTCTTATATTGAGATCAATTATGAAAAAATTCTCACCATGAACATGCAAGAAAACTACATCCTCAAAAAACAAAAAAAAATTGGAGATTTAAAAGTCAATTTAATGCTGTTTGAAGAATAGAGCCGGACTAGCAATAACTCAGAAAAATATATTACAAATGCAATGTCGATAATGTTATATAAAACTAGATGGTTTAGAAATTGCTTGTATTTTTTTACATATTAAACCTCAAATAAGACATTGATGGTCATTCCAACACCAAAATAATATGATAAATATTTGAAATCTATTAGAAGAAAAGCAGACAGTAATCCAGCTCATTATCAAATTCGACGGAGATTTTGCTGGATAATTTCAAACGTCAGAAAAGTCATAGAAATTTCATCTGAGTGAACAGAAGAACTCAATGTCTAGGTCTGTTCTGAAGGAGAATAAATAGTCCATATCTCTTTCTCGTTTATCATCAGGCCAAATTCAATAATGAATATTCTAGAAATACCTACTCGAAACGTGATTCAATTCCTATTGTGTTTAGGAATTTTGACACTATACTTCTGTTTCTATATTTCACCTATAGTAAATAGGTGAGAACACTGAAATGAATTCTATAATTGTGTGGGAAACTCTTAAGTATACATTTATGGCTTTTATGAAGCAGCACCAGAAGCAAAATCAATGGATAATAGCAAGTATTTGGACTGATGGTGTGATATTTTTCATATAATACGGAATCAGGCTAATTTTGGAATACCGAAAAACAATCATTTCTGAAGGAGCAAGAAGTTCCTCAAGAACCAAGAATTGGACTAGTGTTGTTTTTTATTGGAACTATTGATTTATTTCAGTATCATAAACTCTGAAACTGTCGATAACTCCTTTAGCTGCTTATTCTGGCAAGAAATTGAAATAGTTCCGAATATTTTGTCATTTACAGTATAAATTACTTGTCAATTTCCAAGATTATCCTACACTGAGGCTCATACCCTGAAAGAAAGAGTCAATTGAGCGAATTTCAGTTTTAGTTTATGATAATTTCACTCTTTTATTCTTGATCATTTGAAAAAATCTGGTAAAACCTATTTTCCAATGACCAGCTGTCGTCCCCCTACGAAAGTCTTTTCTCAGAAGTCAAAACTTGTGCAAGTAAAAGATCAACGAGGCCTCACCTTTTAACATGCAATACCTAGCATAGTCTAAACATTACGAACGTTTTATTCTGAACTCATATATATTTGAATTACCTTTAATATATGTCTTTCGACAGCAAGTCGTCCAAAGTATGTAATATGCCATTTCTCTAATTCCATTTCTCTCCTGGTAGGTATCATCTTTCACTCAAATCCAACTTCTAGAAGTTATGGAAAGGTTTGAAACCCATCTGGCAGCTTTGTTTATGTCGATTATAACTCCATTCGAACGAGAACGTAACGAAAAGCATATTGATCATACTCAACACCCTTTCACATAATAGTGATATATTACCACATATGATGGGTTTATTTTAAAAGGAGGGTGTAACCAATTTTAGGAGTCGACGTGATGCGATTCTTTCATTTTTATTCATTTTAAAATTGGGGCAGCGAAAATGGATCCATAAAAAAGTAATTCGTTGAAAAAATTGAATAGCTTTGATGATAGAATACTCGTGAATAGAGAAATTCAAAGTTCATTGATTCTTCGCAGATTACACGTATTCCACTTCATTATATAAAACAGCAGACATTATTCGTTGTAGAATATATTCTATAACATTCGTTCAATTCCACATGAATGAAGTATTGAAAAATTTAAATCTTTCAAAAAAACTGGACTGCAGAAAATATTGAATATGAATTGAATTGAAACTTCACTTTTTGTTTGTTTCTGCTTTTCAACAGGGAGATCTGAAAACGTGAAAATAGAACACCAATATGTCTTGGCACAATCATGTTGCTGGAATTGCAAATGCTGCTTGTTAAAAGCTTGGAACACTATTCCAAATCAGAAAACTTTAATTACAGTTAAAGATATAATCACTGCTATAATTGATCCACTTACCTATTTGATAAACCAGTCTTTCATACAAGGGTACTTCCCAAAGGAATTTAGAAAGGCTTTGGTAATTTCCCTATTAAAAAAAAAACGTGCTGAGATTGATAACTAAAGACAGATCTCTCTACTAAGCTCGCTCTCAAAATTGTATGAGAAAATTGTAGCCTCCAGAATAAGTATTTAGAAAGCAACAACATATTATGTAACAACCAGCATAGTTTCAGGAAAAATCTTTCCTTAGAAACAGTCTCTTACCACTTTCTCAGGAACATTTATTCCAACTTGGACGCTGGTAACTTTGTTATAAGTGTATTCTTTGACTTGTCAAAGGCATTCGACTCTGTATCATGGAATTTTCTGTCTAATAAGGTGATTGGACTTGATCTTTAAAACAATGTATTGAGATGGTTAGGCTCCTATATGGAGGGATGCTGTATGTCAGTCAAATATAGAGGCACCATGTCAGTTAAACTGAGCGTTCCTCAGGACTCAGTTTCAGCACTATTATTATTCATTATATGCATCAATGATTTGCCTGAATATGTGAGGGACTGCCACATAAAGATGTTTGCAGATGACACCACTGTTACAGTCACTGGACATACTATGGACGACGTGGTAACCAAAATTGGTAACATTATCGATGAATTCACTTCTTGGTGTGAACGCAACCGACTAGTTTTGAACACCTCAAAATCAATGACAATGAAATTTTATAACAGAAATAATAATACTCAAGATGCAGTGTTCTCTATCAATGAAATAGGTATGTCACAAGAAGTAACATTTTTAGAAACAATTCTGGATGAAGCCTTGAATTGGAACTCTCATATTGATGATGTCTGCAAAAAACTCAATAAGGCATTTTTCGCAATGAAGCAGACGAAAAACTGTGTAGAAGATCAGAAAAGTCTGATTAGCATCTATTATACAATGGCTTTTTTACATATTTCCTTGAACATCATGCCGTGGGGGTGCGGTTCGGATTTCAACAGGGTGTTGACAGAAACGTATTTTTGAGACTAATTTCATGAAGGAAAACGAGATAAGAAAATCGACGCCATTTCAGACTGAAAAAAAAGGAAATCACCATTTGTTGAAAATATTGTTCAACTTATACATGTGACTTCTGTGATCCTTATGAATTCCAATAAATCTATGAGAATCTCTCTCACCATCCGTTCTATTTTTATTTCATTTCTTGTTCCTCCAATACAGATTTTCAGAAGTCTTTCTGATACTGGTTCCAAGTGATCCTTTTTTCTAGAACTTTCTTGGCTTCATGTCGGAACTATTAGATATCACGTTTTACTCTAGGAACGATTTTTATGATTTATTTCTAGAATCTTAGTCCACTGGTTGTAATTGTGGTTGTAGTATTACCCAAAAAATATTGAAATCAGATACTTTTCCAAGTTCAACTCATCCCACTGCTGTCACCAGATATTACGTTTGACCTTCTTGAATAAGTAAAGCAATTTCAACAGAATACAAAGTGACAAACTTAAAATGTATTTCTTTCATTATGATTACATGCGATAATCAATCAACATTAACTGTCCTTCATCCACTTCAGAAATACCTTGTAAACTATTCAATTTATTTATTGCGTCACCCTTCTATCAACATAATCTCCAATAGGATCCATCAATATTTATGAAGGCGTATTTTCAGTGGCAATTTTTCCTCATATCCAGTTGAATCCAACCGTGATGTCGTATGCTGACGTTATTCAAACTATAATGTGTTGACATAATATCGGATTTTATGGGATAGCTTTAAAGGTCTATATATTTTCTTGTCCGAGCCAGTATCAATATTTGCTGACATTTTTATACGTAGTGAGACAATACCATTAGGATGATTTATAGGAATTTGCGCACTTTGCAGCAGGTTGTATTGAAGAAAAGAACGGATTGACGAAATGAATCAGGAAAATGGAATTTAAGTCAATTTTTATGGTAATGTGTCGAAAATATGATTGAGGCTCTTAGGATATCATCGTTAATGGTTTCGACATCGATACTTTTCCAACAGAGTAAGCGTAGAATTCAATTTATGATTGTTGAACTTTGGCGGAATCATGAAGGTTATGTTTCGTTCAGGCTAGACAAATAAACGTATCCTGTAGATAAGTTATAATACTGGGAACGAAAAATGCAAGCTACGAGTTTGCATTTCAGCTACGTAGACAGGACGTTTGGCCATATCTGAATAGGTGGGCACAAAAATTTATTTTAAAATTAAAACTGACCAGTGACTTCAATAAATAGAAGATATAGGTCTTGACTAGGAAAGATTATATGGGAAAATTTCAGAATATTAAACAGATATCAGACACATCTGGGAAAGGTACAAGGGAGGAGTGTTAGGGACAGTTTTTATGGACTTGGGAATACTAATTAGGCAATTAATTGGGGGATAGTGGCCGAAGAGAGTTGCGGGAAGTTGGTCGCGAAAGTGAATTGCGATAGAAAAGTTGCGAAAGTCAGTTGAGAAAAGATTCCTTTGTGATCGAGAGTTAATTGGAAGACGGTGACAATCGAACAGTTGCAAAAGGGAGGCGCGATCGAGACAGTTCCGCGGATTGAACGAAGAAGTAAATTGGAATAAGGGGGTCGTTGCGATATGATTATCGGGCGATTCGGTGGTGGTCAGTATAGCGTTCTAAGAGGAATTGATTATAGCAAAATCACGGTAAATTGCGGACAGTGAGTTAATTTTTGTTTGGTGATATTTAGAAGGGATTTGTCTTATTGTTTTTGCGTCTTGGGGATAATATAAGAAGGGCTATAGATTACACCAAACCCCTCTCATATGTGTAAAAATCATAGCATTAGTACACACCGGTTCGATGCTAAAAAATAGTACGGCGGCCAGGCAAGTTCAAATACTCACTTCAGAATGTCCCCAAGTTCGAATAAGGTAATTTATGTTTTCGCATAAGTTGGAATTCTACCTTATGAGATAATATGAATATAACATTTGCTGCAGGTTTTTCCAGGTTTTCCTGCAGCTGAAAGAGCAAATGCGCCACTGAAATCAATGAACGCGCCCCGGAGCGCCAATTAATTTATATTGTTGTTTTTATTTTATTTTTATCGTTGTTTTAAAAGTTTTAAAGTTATTAAAATTATATTTGCCAAGTTGATAACGAGATAGTTCTTGTTTGAGAATCAGCTATTTTAGACGTACTTTTTGCTTGTTTTTGTTTTTTCCTCATGTTATATTTTTATGTTATGTTATATTGTTATGGTTTATAAACATACCCGTTTATTTTTTTTTATTTGTTTTGTAATCTAATCTAAAGCTTCTTATAGTTTTTAATGGCTCACTATTGGAGCATCATTTTTTCATATGAACAATTCCGTAGATTGCTGAGGAGAGTGGTGTGATGACTGCTACCTAGGACCATTCGATTTATTTTTCAGTTTTCAGTATATTTAACTTTTTTTTCTCATTTCAGTCTCAAGTTTTCAGTTTCTAATTTTCATCCACCCTAATTCCACACATTTTTTGGCACGTTTTAACCTCTACTTCAACTGGATTATTGTATCGCTAACGACGTATCATTTTTATCCAGCTTAACGCCACACAGTTCTCGACACGATACACAATGTTAACTTAGCTGGGAGATCCATGCTTGTATTCCGTTTCTGAGTTGTATTGATTATATTAGATTTTCATCTTTTCATAGTGTACTACTATAGTACTAGTCAAACCCTGTCATTTGATACCCATATTGAGGTAAATAATGTTATCGGAGTCTAGTCCCAACACCAAATCGTCATTTTTAACAATTTGACATGTGTTTTAATCGCCAATTAATCATCTTCTTCTTGAAGATGATCACTTGGTGGTCTAATCGTCCCAATGGAAGGGTTCAGAAGAACCAAGATCGGAAGAGCACACCAAGTTCGATCAAATGTCAAGATTTTGTTCACTGTTTTCTTCGATTATCCTGACGTAGTGCATGATGAGATAACGAGGATATTTGCTGTATACATATTATATCTTGTTTTTCATAATTCACTTTTTAAAAATTGGTTCATTGCTTCAAACACTTTCTTACATGCAACATTAACAATTGATAATGAACGTATTTGTGACCTCGCAAGGTCTATTTATATGTTTCATATGAAAAACAATATTTGAACAGTGTCAGCAATTGCTTTGTCTGGAACACATGTATTTGAGACGTTAATTCGCATATAATATACATTCCATCTCTTTCATTATTAAATATTATCATTATTATTATCAGTCATTTCGATTTTTCAAACAAGATACTTCTCAACACATCAGAAGGTTTTTTTTCTGAAAATTATGTATTCTTTTTCGGCTAACATTCAGTCTTTTAATTCATTGGTTGATTGAGTACCTACTAATTACATTTCCGTTTGGCTAAATCGCTGTATTGCCACTCAATGAATGCGTCATAAATTTTTGAATGGCATCCAATTATTCTCTCCGCTGTGTTTTGTGAATCTTTACCGCGTATTTGCGACGTACTTACGCTACATGGGAATTTCCCTGTAATTAGTCGAATGCGGGGAACTCAAAAGACTACGAATTCAGGTTGTTTATTCGAAAGTGTTTGGTACGACTGATTACTCCTCAGCTTGTCTGACTGAAAGGTAGATCCAATTTTCATGACGGCTCATACTCAGAAAAGTGAAACGTAAATGCATTCATACTTATTGATCTGAAAGATAGCTTTTTCATAAATACACTTTCTGCCTTTGATCTTCACAACGATTCGCTCTGCTCCACAAATTTGATGAATGAACATCGAATGAAATTCTTTCGTAATATGGTAACTTATGAGATAAAGGACGAATCTTGTTGGCGGTTGAAGTAAAAACTTGGAACGGACTGCTTTTGAAAGCCTCGTTCATTTCTGATGTTCGTGGATTGAGTCTTATATTATTCCCATGGACGAGTTCAATGTATGGGGAGTTGCAATCGATTTTTCCTAAAGAGTCATTCATTAATAATAACAATAATAATAATAATCATCTTCATTTCAGAATATGTCAACATTACAATAAACATATAATGACAACATATAATGAAATGACGTCACTGAGGGTTATAAGACACAATTATCTTGCGTAAATAGAAATATAAGATGCATAAATAAAGATAATTTTAAAAATTATGATTAAAATACTCCGCAATATTAATAGGGTTCCAGATGTATGAGTACCTTTTTTATTTCTCTTTCGAATTTATTGATGCTGACCAATGCTTTCATTCCATCTGTTAATTTATTAAACAATCTAATGCACATGTATTGTGGGCTATTTTCAGTTACCATGAGTCTGTGAACAGGGTAGTTGATATTTCTAGTCCTAGTTTCATATTTGTGAGGGATGTAATTTATAATAAAAAAGATTTATTTTTAAAAAACAACATTAAACATTCATAAATGGTCAATATATTGTTTGATCAGAAAATACTTCTGCATGATTCCCTATATAGCATATTTAAGATTATTCTTAACTTTCTCTCCTGAATGATGAACACTTTTTCCATATCAGAACTGCTGCCCCAGAACATGATGCCATATTTAGTAGCTGCTTCAAAGTTTGCATGATACATAATTTTCATTGAAGTGAAATTTAGAAATCTATTGAGAGTTGTCATGGCAAACACGACTGCATTTAGTTGCATGCATGATATTGTTCTTTGCTCAGACCAGCCCAAATATTCATTAAGGTAAACACCTACGAATTTAGTACAAGGAGCTATCTCTCTCTATCCATTTTTCATATTCATGCTTGATGGACGTTCTATTTGTAGTTATTAGTTTCATGCATAATTTTGTTCTTTGCTCAGACCAGCCCAAATATTCATTAACGTAAACACCTAAGAATTTAGTACAAGGAGCTATATCTCTCTATCCATTTTTCATATTTATGCTTGATGGACGTTCTATTTGCAGCTGTCTTGGACGAAACAGGATCGTATTAGTTTTTATTCATTGAGAATCAATTTATTACTTTCGAACCAATGTTTGGTACCGCCAAATAGATTACTTGCATTTTGCATAAAATCAGGAAAATTATCACTCCCGCATAAAAGGTTCGTGTCATCAGCATAATTTGTAATAAACTGATTTTCTTCAATACTGGTTGCACATAGATCATTCATGAAAATTATGAAAAATATTGGACCGATAATACAACCCTGTGGTATTCCGATATTTGATGATGATATTTCAGATTTATACATTATTCCTTGATTCTTAATTTACACTCTTTGAGTTCTTTCAGTGAGATAAGATTTAGCCCATTTCAGAGCATTCCCTCTAACACTATATCTCTCTAGATTATCAATAAACAGGCGCTTACTTTCTTCAAATTTGGATAAAACAAAGAATGGGTGAGATATCTTCGAAATTCGTTTGAAAGACCGCTGGACCGCTGTGGTTGTTGGCTTGAAAAACCTCCCAAGGGAAAATCTAAAGGTGTCAAATCGTACGATTTCAGTGGCAAGTTCACATACTCCCACATAAGGAGTTAGACGCGTTAGTTTCATCTTTCCAGAATATTGTGTTTATCACAATGTACCGTATCACGTTTATTTTCCATGAGATGAGGTTAGAATAAATTATAAATTTCTAGAAATGGTCTTTAAATTTTTTGCTGCAAGTTGCTTAATTAACACATAATACAACCTAGGACCTCTATTATTCAGTTCATAGGTGAAAAGATCTTAAATATACTCAATACAAAATATTTTTTCAGCTCATTTTTGCACCATCAACCATCACAAAAACTATTCACACGTTTTTCTTGACATACGTGATGATGAAATTCGAAAGTAGCACTTTAACGAAATTTTCATGAGAATTTGGAGTTTTGGCTGCGCAATACTGTTTGCAGAACTCGGATTAATTTCAGTCGTACTGCTGAATAACTTTGAATTTTGAGTTGGAAATTGACAACTATAATTGGACTGAAGGAAAAAAAAATGATTCTTGATTTTCTTATCGTTAGGAATTGTCTCACTCGAATACATTTTTGCCAAATCAGACTGGGAGAATTTTTTCTCTCATCTTCTCATGACCCTCACTTCAACGATATTGTTTCCTGTGATATTTCATGTTGGTATTTCATGCACTTCTAAATATCGAAAACAAAATGTTCAATTTCTGTATTTTTGAATTGTGACTTCATACCTGACAGAGTGGGATATTTTTTCATGGTTCCAACCATATAGCACCATCGGTGCCAAGTAAATCCAAATCAATAATTGCATATGTTTACTCAGTGTTTGAAAGATGTCAATCTGTTCCGTGCAAGTAACGGGTGTTTTTTATAGAGGTATAGAACTTTAAGTTGGCATTACTTTTCAAGATGGCGACCGATTTAACAGCTGTCAAGTGATTTAGTCTTAGTTTGGTTTGGCAATTCATCATGAATAGACTCACGCCTGAACAACGCTTGCAAATAGTGCAATTTTATTTCGAAAATAATGGTTCTGTGCGG
>WOGN01006549.1:0-12373 GCA_015342105.1 Leptinotarsa texana | reverse complement strand
CATGGCATATCAGTTTTACAGTGTTGCCCTTCAAAAACATTGACCAAAACAATCAGAAAAATACTAAGAAAATTCAGTTCAGGAATATAATTTTCACACCTCTTCATTCAAATATTGAAATCCTCTTTATATATTATCGCTGTTGATAGTATTTCCTATATGAAAAAGCCTATGTCATAGTCAGAAAATTAATAGACGTGTTTAATGTTTAACAAGGCATTTAGTATTTCTTCAACTTAGTTCGACGACAGAAATATATTCCAAAAAATGTTTAAATCTATAAATCAGTAAAATAGATTGTTTATGCCGAACATGGCATATCAGTTTTACAGTGTTGCCTTCAAAAACATTGAACAAAACAATCAGAAAAATACTTAGAAAATTCAGTTCAGGAATATAATTTTCACACCTCTTCATTCAAATATTGAAATCTTCTTGATATATTATCACTGTTGATAGGTTTTCCTATATGAAAAAGCCTGTGTCGTAGTCAGAAAAGTAATAGTATTTAATGTTTAACAAGGCATTTAGTATTTCTTCAACTTAGTTCGACGACAGAATTATATTCCTAAAAATGTTTACATCTATAAATCAGTAAAATAGATTGTTTATGCCAAACATGGCATATCAGTTTTACAGTGTTGCCCTTCAAAAACATTGACCAAAACAATCAGAAAAATACTTAGAAAATTCAGTTCAGGAATATAATTTTCACACCTCTTCATTCAAATACTGAAATCTTTACATATTATCACTGTTGATAGTTTTTCCTATATGAAAAAGCCTATGTCATAGTCAGAAAAGTAATAGAGGTGTTTAATGTTTAACAAGGTTAGAAATTAGAAAGGATATTTAGAAAATTAGAAGTCACTGCAAAATATTAGGGAGTGACAATTAATGAAAGAGTATTTGAAAGAGTAGATCTTTTTGAATACTGACTGTAAAGGAAAAAGGAAAAAAAACGATGAAATTAGAGAAATGAATGAAGAAAAAGAAGTCATGTATACAGCCGCAGTTTTGAACCGGTCATTGGACTTTGAATTGAAAAAAATCTTGAGATATACGCGGAAAACTATCTAGAAGGATATTTGGAGATGTGACAGAAACTCGTAGAATGAAAAATAATAACAAACAGAGATCTCATGAATCTTTACAAGCATTACACAAAGTCCAAACATAAAAAATACGTTGGTTCGAACACATTCACACGATACTGGAGAAATGTCATCCATAAAGGTGCTGTTAGAAGAAAATGGATCTAAAGAAATAGAAGATACCGGACTAAAAAGAAAAGTCCGATGATAAAAATTTACCATTTCAGAACTATATATTCATAATATACCAGCTTATCAAATGTAGGAGGACCTTCCCAAATTTCAATATGATCCCGACCATAGTGAGTGTGCTCAGTTGCAATGTTGTGAAAATTCGCAAGTCTCTTCCTAGATCTGACAAGGTCTCCCTGTTTTTCAGTTGGCTGACTTGTCTACTCCTCAGGTGGTAACACGCTTTGAGGGTTTTGTGACTTGACACCGGGGTCTCAATCTGCCTACTCATCAACTGTGTTGATGCAAAATGTATAGTTCTTCCATATCAAACAAAATACACCAATATGTCAGTCTGGATTGAAAAAAATAGTACACTTCAAAAAGTGTTGGTTGATCCGAAAGAAAAAATGACGGAAAAGGAAAAGATCATTCAAAGAAGTAACTTTCAGACACAAACTGAAAGAAAAATCCCTTTCGAAACAGCTATTTTCATATAAACATTGAATTACACGAAAAAAATACTTTAGAAACAAATACTTTAATATAAACGCTTGATTATACGAAAAACACTTTTCTTAATCCCTCCTAAAAATATACCCTATCAATTTGAGTCGCGAAAATTGCGATAAAAAGTTTGTTGGTCAAACTAAACGGACTATAATAATTCACTACACACATATATCTATCTAGCGGCGCTTAACAAGTCTTAGAGAACATATTTTCTCATTCAAAAAATTAGTATAGCATCTTAAGATGAAACGCGGCTTTGTTTTTTGGTACTTTTTCTGATTCTAAAAAACTTGATTAAATTTACATGTTTCCTAAAAATCAACTTTATAAAGAAAAGAGAGGTAATGACAAACCACTTTATGGAATTAAAATAAAAGCAAATGAAAAAAATACTTTCTCTCAGCAAAATTCTGAAATGGGTCTCAAAGATATTTCGAATTTTCCACTAATAAATTCTTCAGTCAAAACCCTGAGGTTGAATGGGATGAAAAATATTGGTAACAACTGTTTCATGAAAAGTGTAATCCAAAGTTTATCAAACACAAGATGGTTATTGGAATATTTGAAAAAGGATGAATTCATGAAAGATATCAATACTAGTATTTCTAGTATGGAGGGTGCTTTTATTGAAGCTTTTGCAGAAGTCATCAAGGAGTTGTGGTCAGAAGATTCATTTGATAGAATAGTAAATATAGCCTCCTTAAAAAAACAGATTCAAAGTTTTGCTCCTCGATTCATGGGTAATTCCCATGAAGACGCCCAAAAGTTTCTTCGTTATCTTTCAGAAGGTTTATATGAAGACGTTAATATAATTAATGAGAAACCTAAACCAATCTTAAGGAAGATTGACGAGAAATTGAACGTGAGTCGTGGCTCACATATTTGAGGATGCATAACTCTCAGATTGTATATAATTTCGTTTGTCAATTGAGATTCATGATAAAATGCAAACACTGTGGATACTCATCAGTAAGCTTGGATCCTTTTTAGGATTTATCTTTCTCCATTCCACAAAGAACTGACCAATTGAGTTTGTGGCAAGGCTTGGATTCGTTTACAAGAGAAGAAACTTTGGATGGAAATAAAAACCCAACGTGTTCGAAATGCAAAGAAAGGAGAAAATGCAAAAAGTCCCTATCAATCCACAAGTTTCCCTATATTTCAGTAATTCATTTAAAAATATTTTCTCCAACGGAAAGATTTAGAGGCATATTGAATGTTGTCGTCGAATTTCCTCTAGAAGGATTAGATATGGACAATTTCACAGCAGAAAATGTGGCTACTTGTTGTTATAATCTATATGCACTTTTAAATCACAGTGAGACTACTTACAGCATACTGCAGACACACGTATAATGGCACGTGTCACCAATTTCACGAAAATCGTTCTTTTATGAAAAGGATGGAACAAAATCACACCTTCAAGATAACTGAGGGAGTTTCTTTGTGCAATTATTATTCATTTTTTGTTAAGTTCAAATAGAATGTAATTCAATATCAATTTTATACACGTTGTTAAAGTAGTCATTATCCAATGAATGGGAATTAAATATTCCAACCAAACTGAAAATTCATTAAAGACAGTCATCTGACTTCAGTACCAAATGTGAAGGTTCACCCAGATATAAATAGAAACAATATAGGTGTAAAATTTAGTTTCAGTCATCTCCTTATATTGTTAATTTTGTCAGATTCAAAAGACAGTATTCCCATTCTGGTATGGAAAATTTCCTTACAACCAGAACACTTCAAAAGTGTTTTAATAAAAAGAAAAAATCAATAAAACTCAAGATTCATATTACGATTCGTGCAATTCCAGAGAATTCGCGAAAAAGTTTCTCTCAGAAGTACTACTTGGTGGTGTCTCACAATTTGTGGAAGTGAAATAGCCAAATTACCTCTGTTATGAATGATGCGAAACAAGAGTTCGAAATCATAGCTTCCAAAAGTGTTGGGAGCAAGTACTTACCATCGGCACAAGCGCAAACCACGTACATACTGACAGTTCTTCAACCGATTTTTATAACGGTGAGACTGCCCTTGTTTAGGAATATTTTCACAGCAAAATGGAAAATGTGTCGGTAAGCATCCTTAGGATCTGATGTTGAATTGGGAGTACATCCATGACAGTTGCTAATTAAACAATAATTCAGGAATTCAGAATTGAGACACCTTGCAAATAAGGTACCCGACGACTAATCTGAGACAAGTGGTTTGTAATGGGGATGAGGTGGTCGACAAGAGGTTGAATTTTACCAAGATGCATAGAAATACCATGGTGTAATCACTTGCAGCCCACCCTGCGTAGAATATTTTGACAAAAACACTCAATCTGCGGAATTTTTGATTCTTCATAAAATAAAGAGATCCAAAGTACCATTCCATTTACAGAGGCTCTAAGCGCACCCAAATGTTACGATTGGAAACGATTCTTGTTCCATCAATCATCATGTGAACAAAGTTGGGTCATATAGTACTTCAAACGTTTCGACTGCAACTGCGGCAGTCATCTTCAATGACGTGATCGAAGTACTCTTCTTGACGAGTCAACTGGAACTTTACAATTGCCTGGAACTTGACAGTTGACTGGAACTTGACAATTGACTGGAACTTGACAGTTAACACGTCAAGAAGAGTACTCTGACCACGCCACTGAAGATGACTGCCGCAGTTGAAACGTTTAGAGATCATAACCAAAGAAGACCACGGCAAAACCCGGAAGCCCTTCAAAACAAAGTTAGGTCAATCTCATTTATCGCATCGAGAGCTTTTGCCAAAACAAAAGCGAAGCGGTGCAAACACCAGGGGTTTCTATGCATCATGAATCTCACGTAAAAGTGTGTCTTCCTGAAAACTAAAGGTGCCGTGCTTCACGATATCTTTGCAGTCTCAACCGGCAAAAACATTGCGTCATTACAAGATATCAATTCAACATCGATCCGAAGGAAAGAGTTCCGATGCTAGTGTGCAACGTAAAGTGAACGGGATGAAGGGAAAGCAGAAGTTTCGCAATATGAAGAGAGAACGAAAAACACAAAAAAGAAAAGAAACAGCCGAGTCTTGCTTTTTTTCAACGCAGTATATAAGGAACGAGCCGAACGACTCGAACCCAGAAAAAAGAAGAAGTAGCACGAAGACATTCTATTACCTCTCGTTGACGAGTTTATCACTGAAAGGGTTTCTAGGTCTTCGCTTCATTATATCTGATTCTGCCTCCTCGTATGCAAGCGAAATGGCAGGCACCTGAACTCGGCCAAACAAACACATGTCAAAAATCAAAAAGAAAAAACACACAAAACAGGACGACCATGATAGGGGAAGGGTGAACACTTACATGCTAGCACTGCTCCTTGATTTTGCCTAGTCTAGTGTTCGATGTGCCACGTTACGATTTCAATGATGTGTGATTATTTTTTCTTTGATGTTGGTAGAGACTAATTATTTATATATAAAAAATGTATCGAACACTCATTGAAACAGTTGTACAGTTAATTCGTTACGGTTTTCAATATTGTTGCTGAAGGGAGTCTAGTTAAAACATTTCCTGTGGCCCAAGTCCAATTTTACGTTTACCAAAAACCACTATTTCATTTTTTTTTATATTTCAGCCTCATGTAACTTAAAACAAACTGATTTGCTTTTTCACAAATTCTGAATCCAACACAATGGTACATACGTTATACTTTATTTTATAGAAAGTTTCAATTATTTTTTCTTCAACATAATAATATGCCATATTAGCTTTGAACAGACAACGTGTTACCTCAAGGCTAGTACTAAAGTGCCACCAAGATTTAGCCAAAGCCTCCGTAAATAATAACATTATCCTGAGGTGGTTTAAAGAGCACGACAGGAGTAAAGGTACTCGCATTGCCGACTCTTTAGCCAAGGAAGCGGCTGGACTGAGAACTTTAGGCCTGATGACTTTAACAATTGCGGAACTAGCCAAACGTCACACCCTTGCTCAATGCCTAAAGAGTTGGAATGGAATAAAAGGATGCAGTCTGGCCAGGATCATCCAGGGCGACCCTGGAAAGCTGGCGCCGAAGAAAAACCTATGATCAACAGTAGGACTTCTGACTGGCCACTGTCAACTGAGGAAACACCTCGGCAATATGAGGCTAGTGGACACATCTCTATGTAAGATGTGTGAACAGAAATATGTAAATGTCAGGCATGTCTTATGCGAGAGTGACTTGTCCACCTTCCTGGAAAAGACAGAATGGAAGATGACCAAAGATGATCTAGGAGGACAACTCCTCGGGAGGATATACAATGGGTCACATGTGGCCAAAATACTGTAGGTACTGTAAGCCTACACTCACCTACAGATACTGTGTCGTGGTATACACTGACCGATAGAGAATTTTGTTCTCTATACATCGATATTGCTACGAATTCAAATTGAGCCAATGCGCTGCCTAAACAGCCTTCAAAATCAACCAGCCATTTGGCAATGATAGTGTTAATGAACGCACTGTTAGAGTTGTTTGCGAAAGTTCATGCCGGAGATTTTAGCCTCAAAGATAAGCCTCGAAGTAGTCGACTGACAGTAATCCAGAAGGAGGATTTGATGTCCTTGCTGGAGACTGACCCATCACAAATGGTACGTGAGATGGTAGAAGAACTGGGAGTCGGCACCCATGCGGTTTTCGATGGTTTGAAACTTATTGGAAAGGTCAAAAACTCGAAAAGTGGGTGTTCCACGATTTGAACGTTCCTCAGAAATTGTCACGTTTAAGAGTCCGTTCTTTTCTGTTTTTGCTCAACCAATCAGATCTCAATCAGCACCCCAATAACTTTCTCAGTGGTAGAACCTTCGCCAATCAGGACCAGGCGAAAACAGCCCTCGTCGACGTGGTACGATGGCAAAGGGGCACTGATATAGCCTAAGATACAACCTAAAGTAGACTCATAAAAACAGACAGACATTTGGAAACAACTCTATATTAAATATACGAGAGGAAACCAATACTTCTGAACAAGTTTCTCAGCACTCAACACAAAATATGTGAACTTGGACATCACAATGACGTTACATGTGGGGTGCTTAATAAAAATAAGCAAGAGTTCTTTCAGCGGTCAGTTGCAGTCGACTTAGATCGCTTAATGAGAAATCGCTTTCTATATTTGCAGAAGTTGCAAAAGTTTTCACTGCAACTCCAGACAGTCTCGTTTCGAACCGACATAGGTCCTATCAGTGGTGCCAGGATAAACCACGAAGGCATTGTTGGACTACACTGTCCTTAAAGAAGAATTTTCGGTGAAAGTAAGCATAGGCAAATGGACATCTCTCTTTACCGTGGGATCTGATTTCATTATCTTAGATGAGCAAGGTTTGATGTGAAGGTGAGGGGCATATGTCTCTCAGGATTGTTCTTCGAGCAACAATGCATTGGTGATTCAAGGCAGGTTGATAAACATTAACTCATTTTTTATTTTGTCGTACTTTTGGTTTGACTCTAGAATCACTTTGAAAATTAGAAGAAACCACTATAATGTCTGATGGTAATAGAAAACATCCCATTGAAAATACTAAATATAGCACTTACATAAAGTGCTATCAATATTCTAATTTTACATACTGGTAGTTGCTTTTCTGTTATTATATTTTGCTATATTGTAAGTTGTTCACATCAGCTTCATAAATTATATGCATTCCTACTGTTAACAGAATAGGATCAAAATTCTGCTGGACGTTGAAACTATATTGAGAAATATCCGGATCACCTTAGCAAAGACACTGAAAAAAAGATCCATCAAATTAATTTCTAACATCTAATATCAATTACCAATATTATTTTCATCTTTGATTTTGACCATTGACACACTCCCTTTTCATTTCTTTGTGCAAATCTTCAACATAATATTTTAGAGTGAGAGCTTGAAAATTTGGAGCCTAACAGCCCTACAAGAAAAGCTGCTTATGCTAACTATCCAGTTTCTCAACCAACACCAAGGAAAAAATATATGTAAATGAGTACATTGACTACTGAAACTTGCACATCAACTGTATTCGAAGCTCAATGGAAATTAACGAAAAAAGTTCATTCTTGTTGATGTGAACATAAAAATAACTCTAAGACTAAGGTCCGAACAAGGCTAAGTGCTAAGCAGCCATCTACGCGACACGGAAGGGAAAGTGTATTTTTGTGTCAGTCTGTTTATACAAATGTTGTCTACAAAAAATGGGTAAAACTTGGATGTAAATGTTAAATTTTTAGTAATATCGTTTCCCCATGCACTTCTGTGTTAAAAACCTTCAGGCATCAGAATGTTGTAACCTTAGTACCTCTTTAATCAATAGCTGGATAAGGAATATCACAGGTCCTGTTAATTCGAATCTGAATAGTTCTTCGTTTCTTTTCTTCTTTAACCCAGGACAACAGCATTACAAAATATATTCAAGTGACACTGGGTCGAAGAAAAGAGAGGAAGAAAAAATGATAAATCATATATACAAATGAATAAAAAGGTAAATATGTTGAGCTGATAATATTAGTACTGTATACCAGAATTAGTACAAATAAAAAATAAAAAAGGCACCTATAATTGACAAGTTCGTCGTTTCGAGGATCTCTGGGGGGTCTCTTCATAATATCAGATTCAGCTTCTTCGTAAGCCAATGAAATAGCTGGCACCTAAGATCGTTTCGGAAAAATGGAAAAATTAAAATAGAAGAAAATAAAAATGTGTCATCGTCGAGTTCGGTTTTCATAGTGAGGAAAGTATAAGATATCTGTCACCAACACTGTCATCAGACTGTTTAAGAAATAGACGGTACCGGAAATTCTCACAAGGCACTCTTCCATAAATACTTATAGCCGGAGAGCTGGCAACAAAAATCGACAAGAGTTGAGTAATGCCCCATAAGTTAATTTGACGTATTATTGAGGGTGTACATGAGTCAGCACCCACTCGTAAGGTCAGGTAGTGGAACACCTGGCGGCGGCACGCTTTAGTGTATGTAAAATTGCAACATACTCTACAAGTGCAACTTGCAAAAAAGTGATTTTTAGTATAAAAAAAGGGGTCAAAATGGACAGACAGCGCACTATATTAGTTGGCGCCGGAACGATGTCGGTACAAGAGCTTAGTAAAGACTGAAAATTGCCGTACTGCTTTATTATTATATATAATTTAATAAAAAAACAGTCAGATCAGAAATTAATGGAACAGAGGTAGTCAGCAGTCGCTTAACGTGCGCGTCTTCGAGTGATAACAGTTATCACCCGACGATTGTGAATACTAACAATCGAAACGTCGTGACATAACTTGGTTTGTAATCTTTTAATTTTTTTTTCAGTTTGTTTTCATTTTTGTTAAATATAATTTTCAATCTTCATTTTTCAGCTTTTACTAATATTATAATTTTATTTGTTTGCTTGTAGCTTGTATGTTAATTCTTTGTAATTTCAGTTTTTTGTTTAATAAAATTGTTATTTTCGGTTAATCTTAATTATTTTGTGATTGTTTTTTCAGGGTTTTCAAATCAATTTATATTCGGTTGAAAAGATGTTAATGACTTCGACTGGTTTGAAGGGAATCAATTACCAGTGTTCCTGAAAGACGTAATCATAAAACCAAATGAAAATGAAGGTAAATTTAAATTGCAAATCTTTACTTTTACAAATGATTATGTAACAAATATTTTGTTTGTAATATTCAATTATTTTTTATAGATTCTCAGTCTGAATATGAACAAGAAGACGACATCCATGAAACCAATTCGAACACGGACGATGAAGAAAGCGATGGTGATGCCGACTTTGTTTAAAAAATTTGATATTAAAAAAATGTTTTCTATTACAATTTGTAATTTTATAAAGCATGAAATTATTATAACCCTACCCGCTCCGAAAACGCGCGATTCAATATTCGCACTTTGAATGACTACTGACTACCTCCTTTCCATTAATTTGTGATCAGACTATTTTTTTATTGAATTATATATAATAATTAAACAGTAGAGCAACTTTCAGTCGTTACTACGCTCTTGCACCGACATCGTTCCGGCGACAACTTATATAGCGTGCTGACACGCAGCGTTCCACAAAAATGCGGTCTGACCACTTTGACACCTTTTTTTATACTACAAACTATTTTTTTTTTAATTTTCAATTATTACTAAGCCCTTGTAGAGCTTGGTGCAATTTTACATACATCAAAGCGTGCCGCCGTTAGGTGTTCCACTACCTGACCTTACGAGTGGGTGCTGACTCATGTATACCCTCAATACTACGTCATATTAAGTTATGGGCCATTACTAAACTCTTTGTCGCCAGCTCTTGGACTATTATATAATTCAACTTTAGTGAATGAAAAAATTAACAATATCAGGATCAAAACCAAATTTCCTTGGCTATGTAATGAAACTTGACAGAGATGACTCTTCCGAAACTCTCTATTTCATGTTCGATTACTGATATCTAAGAGGATAGGTGGCATCACAAAAAAAATATTATAATGAAAACAAGAACTACTTTTATCTACTTCCTTGGATATTGAGGGAGCTTTCGAAAATAAGTACTCTGGATCAACTATTCAGGATTTGATTACAAAAAGAATCAATAAAATCAGCAGCAGGCGAAAAGACTGTATGTTTCTAAAACATACGTGGGGAAGAGGCGAAACTGTTAAAGAATGTTAAATATTTTTGAGTAACACTAGTGTGATTTGGAACCAATAGAAAGGCGGATATATCCTATACTGATGGTGGTTAGACGTACTGGGGGCAGACATCATGTCAAATATTCATGACGGATCGATTCTGTACCGGATTCAAGAAAATTTAGGAATATTAGAAATCCAAAAAACCAGTGAGTATGTCAGACACGGATTGAACCGCGTTTAATGTTTTCACTTGTTTGGCTCCGACTTTGAAGCTATTTTCAAGAAAGCATGACCACACTGAGGTGTCAATTTACCTACTCCTCAGGTAGTGGTGACACGCTTTGAGGGTTTTGTGACTAGACGCCGGGGTGTCAATTTGAGTTCTCCCCAGGTCAATAGTCTCCGTATAGGTCTTAAAATGTGGCAATGACTTTGATGTTTTGAGGCTTATTGTGTGGCCTGTTTCACGAGGGATGAGGCTTGGTCTGATTTATGAAAGCAAGCTCATGTTCATAGGCTCTATTGAAGACTGTTTTGTTGGACTGGCCGAAGTTCTGGAACAGGTGGAACATGGTATTTCATATATGCGTTGTGTCTCACTGGGTATCGTGTCCTTGAGTGGAAAATGGCTATGAGTACTGTACTTCAATCATGACTTTTCAGAATTCAGCTCACTTTTTCAGTAACTGTATGAATATAGAGATGGAAAGCTTTCGGGTGGTGTGTCTGGTCATCGACCTGTTTGGGATGTGGGGTTACAGGTTTGCTCTGCAGTTGGATGGATCTTTGGATTAGGGATTCGAAATAGTCGTTTTGGTGAAGGGATAATATGAGTTCGCCTAATTTCTCAGGTCAGGTCAAACTTACTGACATCCACAGTGGAGACATCAATGAATGTACTGGAAAACGTAACAACCCCATGACGCTGAAGTGTTTTCCAGAAACTTAGAAGAAATTGACAAGTATGAATATTCAGATTCCACCCGCATATCTCGTTATGAAAAATACGATTTTCGAAAGACAATTTTCATTAAATATTCCAAAAACAATTTTCCAATAAATTGCATAAAAGTGTTGGTGACAGACAGATTACATTCAAAGATTAGCCTACTTATAGAGCTTAAAATGTCGAAGCTAAAAAGTAGAGAATAAGATTAAGATATGGAAGAATTAGCATAGAAACGAGATATTACAGAAAACGTACCTTTGACGTTTGCATTGATCCATTTCAAATTTACGAAACGTAATCAACTCTACTAATAGTGGAAGCAACGTGCAAAGCGCATTATCTATTTTTCATAAGTTCTTAATGAATTTTTCTTCATTTCAGTCAATGCACGTTCCTCGTTCTACTACTACTAATTTCGAAAGTGATTTAGATATAAAACCGATCCAAAGTCAGTGCAAAATTCAACTCGAATTTTTCTTCAAATTCTACATGCCAGTCGAAATAATATCAATTATTTTTCTGCTGTATTGGTTGATATACCTTTCATTTACTAATTTATCCGACCATGGATCGCGTGGACGTCGTTTCATAATGTCCGATTCGGCTTTTTCATAAGCAAGCGATATGGCCGGCACCTTTTTTTCGAAAACCAAATAATACATGTTGGAATCTGATGCCTTGCAATTATGTGTTGGGGAAAGAGAAACAACTGGTATGTCGTTGTTGGTACCTAGGGATCGTTAGTCTCGAAAAAATCTTTTGTGAAAGGAATCTCAAGAAAACAAATAAATTCATGGTTGATGGTCATTACTTTGATTTATTTTTTTTCTTTATTTTTCAGATAAAAAGCATAAATGTATGAATACATTTCAGCAGTAACAAACAAAAACATCATAATTAATATAGAAATGAATTTAAATGATATGAACACAGTCATAAGTTATTAATATAAAAGAAGTAAAATATATAATTATATAGAAATATAAGAAAATCATAGAACCTATCGACTTAATTAAAAATACACAACAAGAAT
>WOGN01006547.1:0-12375 GCA_015342105.1 Leptinotarsa texana | reverse complement strand
AATACTTTCTCGCCTTCGAACCCCATGAATGAGACGTAAACATGAATTCTGAATCTTTTGGATTTTTTGCTCATATGCTTTCGTTAACCATGGACCGTACACTGAATCAGCAAAATTCAGGGTAGACAAAACTAAACTATCACATAACATTATTTTTGTTGCTTTATACATATGTATCTCTCCTCGATGGTTTTCACTTTTGATTCATAGAATAGTCCAAGGAATAGTCCCATGATTTTTTTGCCGCATGTTTGATAAACACCCTGTAGATTATCATTATGCTATACATTTCTATACTTATATTGTTACTGCATCATACTGAAGAAATAACTGAAATGATAATATTTCATGAGGATCCAGATATTCACTGTCTAAGTTGTCAATTTGTTTTAATTAATGCCCATATATATGGAGCAAAAAGAGCAGTTCAGTATCTACGAACGTGTGAGCTCTCGAAACATCATTAGCGTCATGCGATGAAGAACCACCTGTCGCAAAGGGTTTGTGGGAACATCAACTTTATGAATTACTGTGAAGTATCCGTAGGAGTTTATACTATAAGCTAGCGTGTTCGGTGTTCAGAAAACATACTCTGTCCTATAATTTAACTAGAAAGGTTGAACACAAAGGAAGCGGGATTACGAACATTTGTACATGTGAAGTTCCCTTTGTTTCAACGTTTGATACAGGAGCCGGATGTTTGAAATCAACTCCCAATGAATTTCCAATGCGAAAAGCCGAACGAAGCTATATTGAAATCGCTTTGAAGTGTGGCCACCTGTACCATCATGGATATTTTGTAATCCTGCATAGTAAACTGACAATTAGATCCGGGACAGTTCCGTTCATGTTTGATAAATTAGTGCCCGGAGATGGATCAGAATTAGGTTTTCTAGTCATTTTGAATAACTGCAAATTCTATGGTAAATATTGTATGTTTGGAAAGCCTTCGCTTTGAGATTTTTTTATAGACGTATCTGAAATAATAATTTCCATACAATCAATATTATAACTTTTCAGATAAAAAATCCTTATGTGAAATACTCTTCATTTCCCAAATTTTTAATCATTATACTATTATAGGAAATATTTCGAAAGGAGGGAAAATTTTCTACCTTAGTTCAAGTGACTTTTTTATTAGAGTATAATATTTTGTGCAGAATTCCAAATCATGAAATCTATATGATTTTCAAAGTAGCAGTTTCAAGTAAATTTGGAATTTCACTCACTTATCTTGCTGTACAGTTTCCAATTCGGTATACAAAATGTACGAGAAAAACTAATGACAATTAATGTGTCTTCTCAATAATGAAAAATCATCACTCATGAAGCACTAGCTGTATCATGTCACATTGATGGAGATGGCGTCTCAGTAAGAAAATACATCACCCTCACTCACTCAATCTTGTTCTTTAAATACATTTGAGTCCAGCAATGCATTTGTGGTTTAGCCTAGTACCACTTATGAGACCAATGGCGAGTGCACTCCGGTAATGAATTAATAATATATTATGTTTGAGTTCTGGTTTCCAACAATCTGAGATGTTGGCAAAACGTTGACCTTCAAACTTTTCCTTGATTCATTCATTCAATATTTTTCAACTGATGAAATTATTAATTTCACGATTTTTTTCATCAAGTATACTCATCATACCGTTTGTCATTCCTTTCGTTGGCCGAAAACGACATATGTTCTATGAAACCCGAAAAATATGAAAAAAAACATCTATTCCAAAGTAACATCTATTATTGTGAAAAACTACCAATGAATTTGGTTTCTTTGAAGGGGATTGACAATGTTTCATGATGAATTTCACTAGTTCGGACTTCCATTTTCTAATATATAAAATGATTTGAAATCCCTGAAACAACTGGAAAAGAAGAATTGAAAGTGAATAGCTGAAAATAACAATTATATTAAGGAAAAATAACCTGAAATAATAGTAAAATAAAATACAAATAAAAATAGAACGATTGAACAAAAAATAAGGAAATGAAAATAAAAAGTTTAAGAGATTCCAAGCCACGTTAGTTCCCGATGTTTCGATTGTAACAATCTACAATCGTCTTCAGGTGGTGACTGGACTAATTCTTCCGAGAGATGAATATTTATGGGTCGTTCGAGTACTTTCACTTATTCCCGCTTTCCATTTTTTCCGCTTCATTGGTTCAGTGGGAGATGACCGATATAACTGTTTGGCGGGAGTTGGTCATTTTCCGCTTGATCATGGGTTTCCATGTGTTACTTGGCTGAATACGTTGTTGGACAGCATGTATGCAGCTTCCTTGAATTTTCTCCTAAACCAATGTTCCTCTCGGTGTATGATTTCAGCTTGGGACCACCCGATGTTTTGTTGATGGGTCCAAACATGGTCTACTATTCCTGATTTGCTGGTTTCCCCTCGCTGTGTGTGTTTCTTGTGCTCGGCAATGCGATCATACAATGGCCTCTTAGTTTCACCAATATAGGATTTTCCGCACTCACAGGGTATCCGGTAAATGCAATTCTTGGAATCACAGTCCGCGTTTACTGGCCTGGTTTTCGTGAGGCTGCTACGGATGGTGTTACCGAATATGAAGAAGGTTCTGAGTTGTACTTGGAACCAATTCTTCTTATTCTCTCCAATAATCCTCTGATGTAGGGAAGTGCAAGCACTGGTTGTGACGGTATCTGTTCCTTGCGAGGCTTCTGCTGTCTTTTAGCCAAAGTAGCGTTTCCGTTGAAGCACGGACTAATAGAGTCTTGATGATTCCTCTTTTAGTCGATTGATGGTGGTTGGATTGGAGGTTTAGATACTGTTCCGTGTGAGTGGGTTTTCGGTATACAGATTTTTCCCACTTAGTGTCGGTCCTCTCCATCAAAACGTATAAGAATGGCAATTCGTTGTGGATTTCCTTCTCCATTGTGAAAATGATGGAAGGACTCATGCTGTTGATGTATTTCAGGAAGGCGTCTAGAGCATTATTCCATGGTTCCATATTATGAAGGTGTCAACATATCTCACCCAAACTCGAGGTTTCTTGTGCGCTTCCTCAGTAACCAGAATTTCAAACCACTCCATATATATGTTGGCTATGACTGGTGGAAGTGGTGATCCCATTGGCAGTCTCTCATCTTGGGTAAAGAATTTGTCCTTCAGTTGGAAATAACAGTTTCGTACACAGCATCCTAGTAATTCCATAATTATTTCTATAGGTAGATTCGTTCTCTCTTTCAGGTTCCCGTCTTCGGATAGCTTTATTTGGAGTGCTTCTTCGACCGGAACTTTGGTATAAAGGCTTTCCACGTCAAAGTTAATTAATTGATCTTCTTGTGTGACCCTAATAGTTCGACAAAATGCCTTGAATTCAATTCAAAAGACGATGTTTTTCCTTGTAATGGTTGTATTATGGAAAGTAAAACAAATTCAGGGAGAGGAAAAAGAGAATCAACTCAACAGAAAGATGAGAAAATCGGCATAAACTACACAGAAAAACCAAAGAAGTTCACACAAAGGAGTTGACCAAGGAAGTAGGACAAAAAACCAAAAAAATGGCATTCAAGAAAGAGATAAAAGGAAGAGACTAGAAAAAAGACAAGGAGAGTTTAGTGATAATAGAGGATGAGAGAAACGAAAAAATTCATCAAAGCGGGAGACGTTAGCACGTTAGGACTAAGAAAAAGAAAATTTTGAAGAAAGAGTGGCAGAAAAAAAATAAAAAAAAGAGATATGGAGAAAATCCAGCTAAAGAGAGTGGAAAGAAGAGCTAAGAAAAAAGCAAACAATTGAGAGATATCACGATTTTAAGAAGAAAATAGTGAGACATATGATGAAAACACTAGTTTTTTATAATCATTTCGCTTTTTGAAATCTTTCAATGTTGGCACCATTTGATTTCATAAAAAATTACTATTTTGTTACAGGTATATTATTGATATTTTTGTTTGTTCACCATTTCCATTATAATAGAACCTTGTCACTTATGTCATTGTTTGTTTTATTTGTATCTTTACATTCAGTAAGACTGTATATGGAGAAGTAGTAGTGGATATGACATAATTGATTGTAATTAGGTTAGGTCCTTTGTATTTTTTTATATCTTAATATTCGTTTTTGTTCTACTTGAGTGTCATTATTGTTTGCATAACGTTTGTAATCTATTTCTAATAAATAAATTGTTTTTGTAGTTTGTATTTTGCAGGTTCCACTTTATCAGGGAGTATTTTTTATTTCATTTATAAAACTCATAGGTTAGGATTTCATTTGGGGCATACGTATTTTGTGTATGTTGACTGCTCTGTATACTTGTCATTAGGATTAGCTGTCAGACGATAGTGATGTACATTTCTTTGGTTTTATTGTGAAAAAAAAAATTGGTTAACAGCACAGTTTCTTATTCTGAGTGGGCTACCCTGTGTATTTGTCATTAGTGTCAGTTGTCATACTTAGTTGTACTTTTGAATTTCATTTGCTGTTTTTATTTTATTCATTTTCTTTTGGTATTTTCATTGTATAATTTTTCTAACGAAGTGAAAAATCAACATGATGTGTGTTAGGAATCACACGTTAAAAGGTAAGACCTCGTTAGTCCTTAGCTCGCACAAGTTTCGACTTCTGAGGGTTGTCGTTCGTAGGGGTGCGATAGCTGGTTAACGGAAAATACATTTTTTATATATTTTCAAACAGAATAGTGAAATAACTGAAATTTGAGAGGCAGATTTTTTTTTGTAATTTCAATTCTTGATGATAAGCCATGATAAAATATTCAATCAAGATAGTAAGATTTCAACCAATCAGTGTACAAAACAGCAATTAGTGTTACAGTGTACAACAGCTTCATCAGTTTGAACAGTCTGAAGAAGCTACTGCAAAGTGAAACACATGTTTAGTGAAAGGCTCCCGAAAAACTGTCACTCAAATATGTAATAAGATATACAAGTCAAAAAAAAACACTTACTTGACATAATCACTGTGGTATTTATTAATGCTGTAATTGCAGAGATGCATACAAGGATTCCAGAGCTGCTTGTGACTAGAGTCGTATTTGACGGTGGCAAACCTAACCAATCCTTCCTCATAAATATATACCAATAAGGGATCAAAACTGGTGACAACAACATACAGTCTAAGGTCGCATTTATGACCAGCTACCAAAAGAGGGTTAGATATGTACTTGGCTACCACAACAGGCTCCTCTAGTGGCACCTGATTCGGGGCTTCCACAATGAAAATACCTACAATTGTACCGGTTACTGATCAAGTTTCATACTTTGCTAAAATGAGCTATACCTCTGCCTCTACTCGAAGCGACCGGCTTGACTATCCACGGCCCTTTCATCCGATGATGAGTCGTGCACAATTCCCTGTACTCCAGAGGCATGATGAAAGTTTGAGGGATGAAATCGAAATGTTTGAATCCTTTAGTATGCTGCATACGCTCGATGTTTTTGTAGAGACGATCCTTGCGAGTCAACTCATAGGAACGTGGAAAGTGGTTGACCCTCTGATGCGGGGCCATGGACCGAAGAGTTCCTGAAGTGAAATCACGAATGAACACAACTTTCAAAGCATGATTTATTGCAATGCAGACCTGGTTTGGGATGAGATCCGGTCCAGAGCAAGTTGAAGTCAGAGGAATTCGGCGCGACTTCTGTTACGCCATGGCAATCGAGTAGTTTGGACAGCAGCTTCGTCTCGGCCTGTAATACTTTGTAAGTGATGTGTAGTTTGTGGGCAGGCTTTTCTTGAATCGCCACTTCAGAGGTGTTGGCCAATGCTGAACTCCTGAACATCAAGACACTGCTTCGTGAACCCGCGGGACCCCCAGACAGCCAAGTTTCTTCCGATGAAAGACTAGGGGCTTCTGTGATGATTTTTTCACTGCAACATGTATGTTTGTCGTCGCTTTTTGTAGACATTTTTGAAAATAATGATTTTGGATTGTTTTTACTATTAATAGCACAGTAAAATTGAACAAGCAATTATCCAAAACTGGAAATCCAAAAAAATATAGGAAATAATTGCGTTTAGAGCTTCAACTGAAGCAAAAACTATTAAAGTATACTGAATTGACCTGAAATATTATTGAAAGTTTTTTAAATGATTTCAATAACGTGTTTTTAGTCATCTCCTGACGATGCTTACTTGGTTAGCACAGTTTTGAGTCATCTCTTGATGATTCTAACTTGAATTACCAGTTTTTAGTCATCTCCTAATTATTATAACTTAGCACAGTTTTAAGTCATCTCCTGATTATGAATACTGGGTTAGCACAGTTTAATGTAGTTTCTTTGATTGTGGTTACTTGGTTGGCAAAGTTTTTAGTCATCCCCTGATGATAACTTGGTTAACACAGTTTTTAGTCCCCTCTTTGATTATTATTAATTAGTTGTCACAGTTTTGAGTCATCTCCTGATGGTGATTACTTGGTTAGCACAGTTTCAAGTCATTTACTGATGATGCTAACTTGAATTACCAGTTTTTATTCGCCTCCTAATGATGAGTACTTGGTTAGCACAGTTTTAAGTCATTTACTGATGATGCTAACTTGGTTAGCACAGTCGTCTCTTGATGAAAACTTGATTAGCATAGTTTTAATTCATTTACTAATGATGCTTACTTGGGTAGCACAGTTTTTGTCATCTCCTGATTATCACTGGGTTGTATCCGTTTCAAGCTGTCTCCTTGATTATGATTACTTCGTCGGCACAGTTTTAAGTGTTCTCCTGATGATGCTAACTTGGTTAGCACAGTTTTTTGTCATCTCCTTCTGATGCTAACTTGGTAAGCACAGTTTCAGTCTTCTCCTAATGATGATTACTTAGTAAGCACAGTTTAAAGCCATATCCAGATGATGCTAACTTGTTTAGCACAGTTTTTAGTCATATCCCGCGGATGATAAGATGGTTAACGCAGTTTTAGTGACCTCATGATCATGATTACTTGGTAAGCACAGTTTTAAGTCATATCCTAATAATGCTAACTTGGTTAGCATCGGTTTTTTCATCTCCCGCTGATGATAACTAGGTTAACACAGTTTAAGTGACCTCCTGATCATGATTACTTGGTTAGCACAGTTTCAAGTCATTAACTGATGATGCTAACTTGAATTACCACAGTTTTTATTCGCCTCCTGATGATGAGTACTTGATTAGCACAGTTTTAAGTCATTTACTGATGATGGTAACTTGGTTAGCACAGTCATTTCCTGATGATAACTTGATTACCATAATTTAAAGTCATTTACTAATGACGCTTACTTGGTTAGCACAGTTTTTGTCATCTCCTGATGATTATTGGGTTGGATCCGTTTCAAGCTGTTTCCTTGATTATGATTACTTGGTCGGCACAGTTTTAAGTCTTCTCCTGATGATGCTAACTTGAGTTAGCACAGTTTTTATTTATCTCCTGATGATTACTGGGTTGGCACCGTTCAAACTGTCTCCTTGAATATGATTACTTGGTAAGCACAGTTTTTTGTCATCTTCTGCTGATGCTAATTTGGTGAGCACAGTTTCAATTCATATCCGGATGATGCTAACTTGGTTAGCACAGTGTTTAGTCATATCCCGCGAATGATAAGTTGGTTAACACAGTGTTAGTGACCTCATGATCATGATTACTTGGTAAGCACAGTTTTAAGTCATATCCATATACCACAGTTTTTAGTCATATCCCGCTGGTGATAACTTGGTTAACACAGTTTTTAGCGACCTCCTGATTGTGATTACCCGGTTAGCACAGTTTTTAGTCAAATCCCAATGATGCTAACTTTGTACAATTTAGTCATCTCCTGATTATGATTATTTGGTTAGCACAGTTTTAAATCATCTGCTGATGATACTAACTTGGTTAGCTCAGTTCTAAGTCTTCTTCTGATGATGAAAACTTGTTTAGCAGTTTTTAATCATCTCCTGATGATGCTAACTTGGTCAGCACATTTTTCAATCACCTCCTGATGACGCTAACTTGGTTAGCGAAACGCTCGTCGAAAGACAGTATTTGTGTTTCACTGTGAGAAAAGTGTTTTCAATATGCTGATTTTGTCGGATAAGTAAATGATAAATCTATACTGTTATCCAATAAGGATGATGAAGACGATGATATGATTTGAAAAAACAGGCGAGGATATACAAGGGGCAGTCACATTTATAAATTACCTGTTTTCTCAGAAGTAATATATTGTAATTTGTTTTTTCGAAACCAGATATAATCATTTATCTAAGTAAATTTTGATATAAAATGCTATTTTACCTATTTTCCTAGAAGTAATATTGTATTGTGCTTCATTTTCCAAAATTACTTGTTTTATTAGAATTAATCATTTATTCAATCAGGTTTTCACATAAAACACCAAAATTTTACCTATTTTTCTCAAAATCTTCCTGTTTTACCAGTACTTATGATGTACTGTTTGGAACCTTTGGTGTAGTAATGAATATTACTGGAGTTTTTTCCCAACACCAAATCGTTATTTTTATACCTCGACAAATGTTTCGATCACCAAGTGATCATCTTCAGGAAGATAAAAAAACCTCTTGAAGATGATCACTTGGTGATCGAAACACGTGTCGAGGTATAAAAATAAAGATTTGGTGTTGAAAAAAAAAACTCCAGTAATAGTCTGTTTTACCAGATATAATCATTAATCTTCTTAAGTTTTGAAATAAAATGCCAATATTTTTACCTGTTTTCATAGAAGTAAAATTGTATTGCAATTTTTTTGTAAAAATTTTTCAGTTTCACTATATAATTAATCATTTATCTGGTTAGATTCTGATGTAAAAGGCCACTATTTCACCTTTTTTTCTAGAAGGAATGTTGTTTCGTAATTGGTTTTTTCAAAATCTTCCTGTTTTACCAAATATAATCATATATCTCATTAATGAAGTATTGTACCTACCCGTTATATAAAATGGCATTGTAGAATAGTTCTACTATGGCAAAACTTGTCTTAAATAAAATTTATTGTGAAAATTTTAAAATTATAATCATGGATGGTCTCTTATGACACTTTCTGATTTTTTTTTAAATACTATTAGTTTCACTAACAGTACATAGTAATGTGATAAACTCATATCGATAAAACAACACTAGATTCAGGGTGGTAATCCAACTGATTCAAAATCTTTTTTTTATAGAAAACTGGAGTGTTTATTTTCACCATTTTTGAATTGTAACAGAATATTTTCGGCAGTAGAACTCACGAGATACAAGTTTTGAAATTTAAATTACTTAGTTCAGAAAAAACCTACTTTATTGTTATGTATCATAATTATTTTGACATTCAAACACCACATTTAAATGTCAAACTAGACGATTCTTTGTCGCTATAATCAAAATCAGCAATAATCATTTTTACAAACCAAATCTTGAGGGTTCAAGACCCACTGAATGATGACAACCATATAATTAATTATAAGTACATCAATTACTGTACATTTTTCACTTCCAATAAATCTCTTCATTTTGTACCTTCATTTAATTATTCTTAAAACCCAGTCAATAAACCTCTCGCATGCCTAAATTCATGAAGCAAGTAATAGAGTCATCAAACCATAGAGACGAAACCATGAATATACTCTAAAATGAATATAAACCATACACAAAATTTAAATTGTTAACCTGTCTGTCTTAGCCCTGAGAAAGTCATCTAAGGAGTCTTTGGAGGGATTCGAGGATATGGTGAAGGTAGGAATGTTACTTTCTGAACGCATACGGGAATTGAATGAGGGTTTCAACATTTTGCTGAAACAGAGGAGCGAAATTAACGAGGAAAAAGTATAATCAACTGGAAACTCACTGAGTTGATCGATCTTGGTTGTCTTTGGCTTCAGGGGACTGCAGAGACTCGTTAGAACTACTAGCGCTGATGGACGAAGTTATGCCTGTATCTGACGTAATTTTTTCCATTTTTCGTTCTTCAGGGTGGTTTGTTTTTCCGAAAAATTTGTTGCTTTCTTCTCGTTATCACTTGGACTGGAAATAACGGCCTTCGATTAAATATTTAGCCTTTCGGACGTGACTTATTTAGGAATATTTAATTATTTCCCAATAAGGTAGCCTATTATATGAATTTGTATTCCATATGTTTCGTTTTCGGTACACTTACATTTTGATGAATCACCGGGTAGTGTTATTTCATGTTATTAATAAGTTATTTGAGGTATTTCTTTCGAAATGTAATGCTAGGATTTAGATTTTAGTAGAATATTAGGACTAGAAATTTTGACATATTATTGATAAATTTTGGGAAAGAGATGAAAGGCCGCTGACATTTCCAAGGTGATTTATAAAATTTGTCAAAAAAGGTTAGCTCACGTTGGCCATTTTGTTCCACCACACTTATGATGACACAAATTATGTCTATGAAATCCTTTTAGTTTGTCCTTGATACGAAAGATAAGCAACCCATCTTCACGGGAGCAGCAATTCAGTAAATCCAAATGAAATTATTTTTAGAAAGTCGTTTGGCAAAGCTCTCTTGAAAAACTGGCAATAAAAAACATAACCAGTGGAGACTGTCCACAATAGGCTTTGAATCTTAGTTGAGATCTCAAAACATCTAAACGTTTTTTGAATCGAGACAAATGCGTGAAAAAAAAGTTCAAATCCACAAGTATATGACCATCCTAATAATTAAAACTCGATTTTGTATCGTCAAAAGCGTATGCAAGAATTTCTTCTGTGAAGTTTACATTGGTCCAAAGATACTCCGAAAACGTTTTGTTCATTGCTTGAATATATAGAGAAGATTACGACCTCGTTGTCGAGTCATGTAAGTACAAATCTAAGTGATTCTTAAGAATGGCTCCAAAGTAGGAGCCGAAACGATGAAAATCACGGACGCGATTCAACCCGGACAACTGACAGCTTTCTTCATGATTTGGTCAATAGTTATCTATATTTTTCATATCCTTTTTGAGTGAAGTTTGAAACTCAAGCAGCCTTTCAATAGAGAGAAGATATTCCTTTTTCGTGAGACAAACGGCTCACAGGACAAATTCTTTAACGCACTTCGGGAGTACGAAGAATGATACTCCATCAAGACCAGAATCTTGTTCCAAATGTAGTTTTAACAAACAGGTTTCATTAAAATGATTGAATGAAATAACCGAACGCATCAGTGTTTAGACACTACGGTATAACAACTGTCAAGTCAACCGTAATAAACAACTGGCCATTGGCCGGATATCTATAGTTGCTGAGGTCATTGAATCGAAAAGAAGAACCAACTGGCCGGATATCCTTAGTTACTGAGACCGTTGAATCGAAAAGAAGAAGAAGAAGCAACTGGTCGAATATCTTTAGTTGCAGAGGCCATTGAATCGAAAAGAAGAAGAACCAACTGGCCGTATAGCCTTATTTGATAAGGCCTTGTAAATCGAAAAAATTAAGAAGAATTATTTGACAATAGACAGATAACGTAACCATACTTTTTTGTTTATGTAATATTTTGTTAAACAATAAATCATTCAACTGAGAAGCAATGGCACTATTTAGATTTATGTGGTTACGAAGGCTCATTAGAAGCAATACAAATCCCATTCCTATGGACAAAGCAGCCACATGGAAAAAAAGACTCTCCGTAGCATACATGTTGCTCTCTTGGAATGCTTTCGGATTGGTGGCATATTTGTGCTACACCGGCAAAAGCGACTGGGCCAAATATTACGGACTCAAATCCGAAGAGGAACTGAACATGTCGCCAGGTTCGTTAGAAATGTTGTAGAAAAGGGTGAATCTACGTTATTCAGGTTCAGGCTAGTTTTTGAAAAAAATTACAATTTGCCTTATGTATATCTTCCAGTTGATCACGAATCAACGGCGCTACGGTTTTCTTTTAGAGATACGGCCACTTAAAAGTTGAAAAATAGATTATTAGGAACTTCTAATTTACAGATGATGTCATAGGGCTACTATTAATATTGCTTGTTTTTCTAAAGGCAAAGAATTGGACGTAGCCTACAGAACAAATAATAAATTGATCATTTATGTAGTACATTACCTGAAATGGTGTTTGCTATCCATAGAATATCGCCAATTCAGATATTTCTCTATTTACTAGATACTGTTTCAATATGTATGTATGAGATGTATAAGAGTAGAGTACTTTATTTGATGAAAAGAGAAATGAAAATTTCTATGTTTTTTACCACTTTTATTTGTCCTATACGAACATTCTCAAACTTAAACAATAAACTAAGAATGATGAATGAATTAACGTTTATTATTTCTTTTTGTTTTGGTTTACATTTTTTTTATATGTTACAATCTATGGTGCCCTGCTATAGGCTTATGCCTCTTCAGGGCAGTGTTAATTGATGGTTTTGGTTACATTTTATTGATTACTTATTATCTTAACTATTTTAACTAAATGCTAATTCTAATTGGG
>WOGN01006545.1:0-12378 GCA_015342105.1 Leptinotarsa texana | reverse complement strand
CTGTCACATAAAATGTGGGACACCCGGTATATATATATATATATATATAAATTTACTCGAGAATATGTATTAATAAATAATCTTGGTTACTTAATGTTAACTGTTCTCAATGTTTTCTTTGTGACGTCCGATTATGAGTATTGCAGAGTCAAATGGAAACAGCTGTACTTATAACTCCATCGCGATATTTATTTAAATGTATTTTTTTCTTCAATAAAGTTACTATTTTCATATTCCTGCGTTTAATGCACATGAACTATCGCATCAAAAAATCCATTCGTTCAGATTAACGCAATGAAAATTTATCTGGCGGTTTCAAGATTACGAGATGTTTTTCATTCAGACAAAACTTATATTCATAATTGAGGCAATAAATTATAAAGAACATTCAAAGTCGGCAGTCTTTCCTTAAATAGATAATAAGAATAAATCGCATAATTTTAAGACAACTGTGGTCTTGTTACATTTCATGGTTGTTTGTTGAATGACGACGGTCAACCTTGAGATATTCCTCTTGTTTATCGAATATTTATTGACACATCTTTGGCTAGCTAAACTATACCTAATATTATAGGGATTCCCCAATAGTCAGGTATCGGTAGACCCAGACAAGTAAATAGTATTGAAATAAAATTTACTAGTTTCATTTTTTTAGGTCATAATTCTCGCCTGATTATAGTCTTATTTTGTACAGTATTCTCGAAAACTTTTCTCTTTATTTTAAAGGACTGCAAGTTCAACATTAAAAATACTTTTTGGTTCTGCTAACTTACAATTGTAGAAACATTTTTATTGAATCATAAACATCAAATAGAATGTTCACTGTTAACTTCTAGTACAATAATTGATAAGCTATAGAAATTGATTGATGAAGCCGTTAGTTACCACGTGGTAGATCATTATGAAAAATGAGAAATGAAACTTTCTGTTTTTTGCCACTTTTATTCGTAACTATCATTAATGCAGTTTTATCTTATATGGGCATTTTCAAATTAATACAATAAAATTCATAATAATAAATGAGTTTTATATGGACATTTTCAAATTGATACAATAAAACTCATAATAATAAAAGAGTTTTATTGTATTAGTTTCAAAAAGATCATATAGGACGAAACTGCAGTAACGATAGTTACAAATAAAAGTAGTAAAAAACAGAAAGTTTCATTTCTCATTTTTCATTAAGTTATATATCATTATAAAGCGAAAGTCTGAAATTCTTTATTTTGTTCGATTTGTCACATGCGAAAAAATCATCTATGCACTAGCCTCGTCAAAGACAGAACCAAATTGTTTGTCTCAGAAATATTTTTCAGTATGTGACAAAACAGACTATTCTGAGAATTTGAGGCTAGCAAAACTACATCAAAATATCAAGTTTGAAATTGCATCAATTTCAAAACTAAAGTCCGCCAAGTAAATACAGATCTTTCATTATTATTATTATTATTTCAAGTTATCGCCGAATTTATTTTTCAAACCAAATCAAAATCTTAAACTTTAAGATTCAAACTAGCACTACTGATATGACCTAAGACGGTGCTTCATTTTAGGACTTCACCTTTTAGTTGCATTGTCAATCCAATAGATGGCGCTTAACTTAAAGGTTTGATGTTCATGCTCACTTATTGAATCAGGACTATTTGGACCAAGAAAATAATCTCTGACAAACATGGTTCAAATATCCTTTATTCAACTGGGGATTCTGTTAGCTTCACAGGGACGTATTTAAAGGGGGCAAAGGCGGCAGACGCCCCTCAGGGAGGTGATGAAAAGCTCTCAGGCTGTTTTCATTACATATATGGCACAGCTCTCTCCAGGAATACATCCTGGATACGTCACTGTAGCTTAATATTAGGTTTTGGATCGAATGAGAAAATGTTCACAAAAAAATCAACAACAGTCAACCTGAAATTGGAATAAAATTATCACGAAAACATAAATAAATTTCGGCGTACTACTATTCCTAGTCCAAAGACAAAATTTATGGTTTGATCTTTAATTGCAAATGAAAAAAAACTAAAATTGAAAATTATAGGGTAATATCTTATAGATATTCATCTTTTATACTGAGTTTCTTTCAAGTATTGAATTTTTCTATGAGACGTTTTATTTCAATATAACAGCATGATTTTCTTGATTCCGATTTGTTAGAGAAATAAGGATAACTCGATGTTATTTTTTTTGGACAGTTTTTCTCAAGATTATTACATGAAGTTAATACAGATTGGAATCAATTTTCGTCCTCAGGGATCTAATATATATAAATGATATATATGAAAATACCAGTTGACACACAATTGATTTACGGAAGATATTTTTACAAATTCTGTGTCTGAATATCAAAAAATTTCTTTTTCAAGAGAAATATAAAAGTAATGATTTCCAATAGGTAGATACTTGCATGACTTGCATGAAAATGTATAGAACTATGTATTATCTGAAAGACATTTCTTGTTTTTCCAATTTTTAATCTTCCACAATCTAAAAAATAAACATGGCTAAATCAATAGAGAATATGTTACGTGTTATGAAGGGCAAACCACAAAAAACCATACTGAAAAGGTATTGCATAACATACTTAAACCTCTGAATAGTCCAATTAGTAAAAAAACTTGTATTAATGAACTTTGTCCACAAATTGTGGAAGGTCAAAAGCCCAAAAAATCAGTTAGAACACGTATTATATAGTTAGAATCAATTTTTTATGAAATTATTGTTTTTGCTACAAATGAGTAATTTAATTTGACATCTCACGTAAGAAGGTTCAGAAAAATATAGTATTTTATTTTTGAAATCGATGGAGTAGAATATCTACTCAATGATAAACTGATAATCAATTAATATTTGAAGAGTATGTTCTGCACTGAACGTCATTATGAAGGCAATATATCCCGAAGTGAAAACTATCGGGAAAAATATGAGATATTACCAGCTTTACCTCGGTTACCCTTAAACCCAGTATTGAAAGTAGTAAATCATCTAGGTACAGAAATTACTCAAGAGATGTATATAGGTTCCAGGTACTTAGTGTATCCATACCTGGATATAATTATACAACTTGAACTGACAAAGTTGTGTACCCTCGTCTATTTACCTGCCGATGGATTACAATTTAAGAAAATCCGAAGTTTGCAATTTTTGCCGGATCCGTAACAAAGGTAAACGTTTCCAGGTAAGCTGAAACCGAAGATTAGAACCCCAACGTACAGTCATCGTCAAAAGCAGTAACTCAGGAATATGCACCGCGTGGTGCAAAAATCGTGCCCGAATATTATGTTTTTGTTATATAGCGTTTGCCGGTTTGTCGGCTACTAAAAGCTACACAGATGCAGGATTCAACAATCGAACAAAGAAGGGAGGGAGGCCAGACAATACAAAGACAAAAACCATTGAAATTATGCTCTATATGCTTGAAAAAAAAACCGTATTCACTCCTACCCCTAAATCATGCACACAACTGTGTAGGGATATGCGATGATCAATGATTTTTACAGATAGACATTGAACAGACTTTTAACGTTAATGCTGACAGTGTTGCCGGAATTTTCGCACAGTTTGAAAGTTAGGTCGGTTGAAATATGGCGTACGGAAAACAATATCATAGCAGTATCTACACTTTCTTAAGGGATACCTATTACCGAAGATCAGAAGATAGTTAAGTATAGGTTAGACAAGTTTACAAACCTAAAATTCTGATCAATGACTTTCTAACTAGTTTATAACTGTTTTGAAACAAGTTGGTTGAATTCTGCTTCTTGCTTTTTGCAGCCCATAACAAAAATAACAGCTAATATTCATTTTAGTTCCATAAATGTACCTTGCTAGAAATACAATGAAAGTAGCTAACAACCAAAATCATTAAGAAATATTTACAAAACCTACCTAAATAAGAAATTATTTTATATGTTTAGGAAACAAAGAGAATATCGAAAACATGCAGTCATACTAAACAAGTCGATTGGATTATCAAACATGTCATACATTTAAAAAATGTTTGATCTAACATGTGTTCACAATTCCTCCCTGTCCTCCAGTCAACTAGTATAAACAAAATTACTTTAACGACAGCGTGACTCATTTAACAAATATCTACAGAAAAATAATTAAATACCGATACAAATTTACTATTCTACAGTTTGATTTATTATCACAGGTACTAAATTTTAAAACAAAAATGCCGATTGAACACAAACAAAGCAAACACCAGCACATCCGGCAACACTGCGCGAAGAAAGGTTATGTATGGTTAGTGAAATGCCCAAAAAGGGACACTTACCCAACTAGTGACGGTGGTAGAACCGCGACCGGCGGTGGCACCGTGTACGGCGAATACAGTTTACCGGCAACATTTTCAAAAAGCATCTTTGCTTCACTCTTGTCAAACTAAACTTGTGTAACCGTCCCAAATTTCAAACACAGACTGACTCAACTTCGGAAATGAACCTACAAAATAGGGAATCGGCTCTTCCGTGCGTATGCGAATTCACCCCCTCCGGTAGACGAGAAACGACTGATGCAGCTGTACGTTTACATTTTCAGCCCGCTCGGCAGCCCTTCTGTTCGACTACGACGTTCAGCAAGCCGGCTGTTCAGTTGGGACCCGACCCACCGCACCACATGCTAGCCTGGTGTGTTTTGAGAAGGACGTTAGTTAATTCGTCCCATTAAAAATGAAGAATTACTGGTTGAATTAGCTCTTCGTTTTATACTCAATATTGGTGATTTTAATGTGTGTTGTATAATATCGAAAGTATATTAATAATAATCTCTAAATGAAATTATAATTCGCAATTCGCCCTTATTTTTCGTGTATGCATAACAGGTATTCCTAACTATAATTTTGGTTGACGATTTTTTTTAAGGATCGGGATTCCTATAACATTTCTTGTTTCTTGTCTGCAATGTCTTCGCTTCTGTCCAATTTATTTGTCCCTCTTCTAGAATTTTGTCAATTACTTCGTTCCATATTTGCCTAGGTCTTCAGTAACCTACGTATCTAAAAAAGTATACCGCTGATAGTTGACTCGCATCGATAATAAAAGGAAATAGAAAATCTGCCACTTTAACATTTGAATGTTATATTTGTAGTGACAGTTTGGACAGTTCTATGCCAATTTGTGTGTGTGTCCTATGGAGCTATGTACGTTGTGTTGTTTGTTGGTAGCAGTAATATTCACTCAAGGTTTGAGTTCTGTGTTTCAGTTCTGTGGTTTGAGATGATTGCGTTCTAGATCGAATATCACATTTCATTTGTCTGTTTAATAGTTTCAAAACTTTTTTCTCTTCATTTGTGTAATTTTTTCATTTCGAAGTATTTATTCAAACCATTTAAATGGTATAATAAATATATTATAGTATTCAATATAGTGTAATAATTTAATTATAGTCTAGTATAATTTTAATACTTGAAGATATTGAAGAATGTGTTTAATCAAAGTCCAAAGGAGTAGAACTCAACTTAAAAAAGAAAGGGTAAACCGCGGAAACGTGTTTCTGTGTCAGTGCCGTCATCAGCGCGGTTTTTCCAAGAGCAAGGATAGGCAGACACGCTAATTTCTGGTGCTTGCATGATGTCCAACAAATACATACAAAATTTGTTAATGAGTATTTTCGATCTGAATTAATAAAAGGAGAAGTCGTGAGCTTTTATAATTCTACATATAGTTCTCTAACCTTTCGAGAGCATTTATTTATCATATCTTCCATTATTATGTAGAATAAAATTGGAGTCTAATCCCCTCATTGCCTTAGGCTTTTTTGTATTGAAAACGTTTCAGATTTCTTATTATGGTTTATTCCACAGGCAACATAAACTTTTACAAATGTTATTATTATAATAGAAAAAGCTTGTTGGCTATCTACTTCTCTACCATTGATCAAAAGATTTGTAAACTTCCAAAGAGAAGACAAAAAAATAACTAAAATAAAAACTCTTCATGAACATATATAATGCAAATACAAAAGTTTCTTTCAGATATAAACTAGAAGAGAAAACCCTTTCGAAATAACTATTACGTTACTTGTAATCACTGGTGTGTATTTCATCAGTTCGAACATTCATTGTCTAATGTCTAACATAATATAAATTGATTTGAAGTCCCTGAAACAAATTAAAAAGATTAACCGAAAATGACAATTTTATTAAACAACAAACTGAAATTACAAAGAAATAACATACAAGCAACAACCAAAAAAATAAAAGTTGAAATATTAATAAAAGCTGAAAATTGAAAAATATCAATAACGTAAAATGAAAAATTAAAAGATTCTTAACCAAGTTACGTCACGACGTTTCGATTGTTAGTATACACAAACGTCTTCGGGTGATAACAGTTATCATCCGAACTTTCAACTTTTATTTTTTTAGTTGTTGCTTGTATGTTATTTCTTTGTAATTTCAGTTTGTTGTTTAATAAAATTTTCGGTTAATCTTTTTAATTTGTTTCAAGGATTTCAAATCAATTTATATTATATTAGACGATGCAAGTCTAAACTAATGAAATACACCACGAAACATTGTCAACTACCTTCAAATATACTGTTTGGTGTAGTAATGAATACTACTGGAGTTTTATCCCAACAACAAAACGTTATTTTCAACAACTCGACACGTTTTTCATCTTCGAGGAAAAGATTAATCTTCCTCTTGAAGATGGATGGGAGACATTATCAATGTATACCGTGTGACACAGACTTATGGTACACCCACTTTTCTCCTTTATTTTTCTAGCGATATTTCTGAAACTTGGAACATTGAATATGCTCACTAGACGGCACTTTTTCGACATATTTGTCAAACAAATTCAACTTCCGGCTTTTAGGGAAATGACAACAACTGTTGATTTTCAAATGGGACATCCTATATATTATCACAGGAACTGTTAGGGAAGATCATGAGGGATCCAACAATACCAGGTTTGATGGTGTTATCTCTAATGACTACGGAGATATCGTCATTTATTTTATACATAGGCTCAATGAGTAGGACAGAGAAACTTTTTCTGGAGGGTTCATCCAACTCTCTCTCCCACTCATTGAGCTTATGGATAAAACAAATGGCGATATCTCCGTAGTTATTAGAGATAACACCATCAAAACTGGTATTGTTGGATTCCTCATGATATTCCCTAACCGCGTGAATAAACGCCTTGGAGTTAGCAAATCCTGGAAGATTCTGCCAGAAGTCCATAAATCTTCTAGCCATCCAGGCGTTTTATCTTTGTTTGACAAAGCCTAAAGCGATGCAGGCCCATTGCCTTCCAGGCCAGTATGGCCAGGAATCCAGTCCAGAGACAATCTGTTAAGTCTTCCTATCGTGGAGATTATTTTTTGGCAATTCGCTACCAATTTAAACGTTGCTCGGTAGGAGCCAAGAGTTTTCAACGCCGCATGACTGTCCAATAATATTTTTATTGACTTGTGTATGAGGTTGGATTCTTTCAATCTCTCTGCACACAATTCAATAGCGTAAATTTCTGCTTGAAATACAGTCACATAGGTTCTTAGGCAGGTAAATATCTCTGTCCTGAGTCTGCGACTAAGAACACCTGCACCAGAACCGGAAAGTGTTTTTGATCCATCTGTGAACCAACAACTATTTCCTCTTAATATTTCCTTCCTTCGGAGGATTCAGTCCTCTATACTCGGGAACAGTACTTTATAAGAGAGTTCATAGTTAACAGTTGGAGGCATAAAGTCAGAGGTCACTTCCAGAATGCTGTGACTTCCAGTGTCAGCCAACAGTCTGTTGCACTCTGCATTAAATTGATTTGTGCAATTGGCAACGTGCACAAGTCTGATGCAGTCCATCTAGCCCCTCTCTTCAGAAAAATGTGGAGAGGAGGTGGATCTAGAAGGAACTCCATGGCAGCTGACGATGTGTTACTGATAGTACTAATGATAGCCAGACAAGCCTGTCTCTGTAAGTCAGAAAGCTTCGCCTGGACCGTTTTCTGTAAAGCCTTCGGCCACCAGGCAATTGCACCATAAGTGATCATTGGTCTGACAATCATCAAATGAATCTAATGGGTTTGATCCTTCGACATGTCCACAAAGACAGTCTGGCTTTGTGTGAAACTTTTTCCAAGTGAGCGTTTCAGGTGAGTCTTTTATCAAGGACGTTAGATCGTTAGATACCCTTCTCCTCCTGGTGAAGGAGATTATCACAGTTTTGCTGTAGTTGATAGACATCTGCTCCCTCAAGCAGCAACTGTGAACACTGTCCAACGTGCTTTGGAGGATATCATAAGCTACCCTTCCCGACGTGGACCTTGCGAAGATGACAAGGTCATCTGCATAAGCTTGCAGATCTACTTTTCTCCTGTCGAGGACATCAAGCAGACTATCCATCAATAGCGAGATACCCCACCTTGAGGGCAGCCCCTGGTGGCCCTGAACCTGATGGCCTCGCCTTGAAGAGTCGTAATTGCAGTTCTGTTTAACAGCATGGCATAGATCCAGTCAGTTAAACAAAAAACACACTTGAATGTCAGATTTATATTTGAAAGTTTATAAAACCGCGACACCTTTTTCGTTATATGACAGCATCTTTGGGCGTCAGAATACTGCTTCTACAAATTCTGAGTCGTGCTTCTATAGTAATTTGAATTATTATGTATAATACTTCATGCCAAATCTCTGAACGGTGAATTCATTACCTAAACTATTTACCTACCTACGAGCTACTCATGAGACAGGAGAATAATGAAAAGCAATTTTTATCTGACCTCTCGTTTCATCTACTTTCAAGACCTGCCCTAAATATCAATTTCCTCGGCACAACATCCTGCAATTATTCAATAAGATTTATGTGGAAGAGATCATTCCAATAGCTACATTATATTATCGTTAGATTTATCGAGAAATATTTCAGAAGAAATTCAAGCATTATGCAATATAGGTATACTAAGTGACAAAGAAGGGTAAACAACCATTCATACTGAAAATATGTCAATAATGTTTTGAATGTGTATTCATGTTGAGGCCAGTATAAAGCCAGTAAAATGTCAGCTGTATCGGAAGCTATTCTGACCAGTATTTTTTTGTGTGAGCATTTACCATTTCTACAATTTTTATTCTTATTTTTGTTTTAACTGTTGAAGAGTTTGTTGTGAAGTATTTCGTATTTTCATACTATGCGGCATCGTTCATAATACTGTTGGTTTGATGGCATATGGTAGCAGGACACTTTCAGTCTTTATTAGAAGCAATATGACAGGTCTTCATTACATTCACGAAGTAGTGGAGCCTTCCATATCTTGAGACCATCGAGAACCCATATTTCAACAAGACAACGCTAGCCCGCATGTGGCTAGAGTAATTTTAGACTTCATGGATCAGCATAACATCAACTGCTTACCATGGCCACCCAGATCGCCCAATCTTTCGCAATTCGAAAATGTGTGGGATATTCTTGCTCGCACACTGCTGAATTTACAGCCACCAGAAACTTTGGCAGTACTTACACATGAGTTAGAAGTAGGGTGGAATGAGCTACCCCAACAGGATGTAGACCACTTTATCAGGACAATGCCCAGATGTATCCACGAGTGTATGAGATAAGACATCAAGGATCTGCAATACATCTCTGAACTTAACTGGTTTCACGATCATACAATTTCTCTTAAAACTTACAAGTTACTATTAACTGTCAAGTATATAAGGTAAAAATCATTGTAATATTTTCAATATAAATGGGTATTTATCTTTCTTCTTAACTTAGTATAGTTTCGCACTTTTCAAATTTAGAACAAATTATAAAAAAAGACGGTTATATTTGATACCATTCACAAAGTGTCCGAAAAATGTACTGGAGTTGATGGAAAATGCATCATAGACAATGTTGAAATGTGATTATAATCTCATTTACCGAAACAAAAATCAACTATTCTCACTTTCAGCAGCTCTTGATCCGACTTTCGCATCCGCACTTGTGGATTTTCTCGTTGTTGCTGTAGTAGATCTACGAGTGGTAATAGCCCTACGGGTCGTTGTAGTTCCAATAGTGGTTGAACTAGTAGTGGTTTTGGTGATAGTTGAACTATTAGGGTCAGTGCAACAGACTATGGATTGGGTGCCAACGAAACCGCAAATATCTGAGGGATATATTCCTTTTCTTATGTCGTTGAGAGCGGTTTGGCATTTAGTGATATATTTACAAGTGCCACGGGTTCCGTCATTTGTTGTACAAGAATCTCCTGAAAAAAAATCAATGTAGTGAATGAAAGAACAAAACTGAAATTGGATTTAAACGAGAATATTTTCAGCAGAGATTCATTTTTTGGAAAGAAAGTTTTGGCATGCTACTTCTCTATAAATAATAAATGTTGAAAACTTCCTAAGGATGGAATGGTGGAATGGTACAAATGGTACAGATACGTAGATGATATCCTTACCAGCATAAAGTTGCTGCATTCAATAGTATGCTTCAAAGACTATTGAATATTCCACTGTCTTGAAGGCAATTTCCAGAAAGAGCTGAAGTTGATGAAAGAAATCGCGGTCAACAACGGTTATAAGGTAGATATTATAGACTACATCTTTTATAAAAACTACAAAATCAAGCCATCGATCAGGCGATAATTTCAGTTATAGGACATTGTCATATTTCGGTAAACCAACCAATAATATTGCCCGTTTTTTGAAGAAAGAATGCGTAAACTTTGTTTAAAGAACGAATAAAGACAAAACTATGAGTTAAAAGTATTACAGTTGAAGTAAGACAATACGTCATTACGTCAAAACCATTGTTCTATTTTCAGAATATACATTTGAAAATCGCCTACCAAAAATAAAAATCGATCATTTCAGGATTTATGTTGAATGTACATTGCCTGTGAAATAAGAAATTTGTTCCATAGTTCAGTCACTCACTGTATTTACGATTTGTTTCATATCTATTACGCAAATTCTACTTCTGTATCTCTGAATCTGTAGAGTAGGGAGGGTGAGGGTAAGTCCACAGTGCTTAGACCACATGTGACCCATTGTACATTCTCTCGAGGAGTCAGTTGTCCTCCTAGGTCATCGTCCATCCTGTCCTTTTCAGGAAGGTGATCAGGTCACTCACGGAATATAGACTCTTTTATTGAAGATAATTCCGGGCACTCGCATAGGACATGCCTGACAGTCCCATCTTTCTGTTCACACATCCTGCATAGAGATGTATCGCAAATACTACTTGAAAATATACCGAATTTATTTATTAATCAATTCCTATTTGGTCCCCTTCAAAGTAACACACTTCTGCCAGCGTTTTTTTTCTCGAAGCAATTCTGATTTACACTTTTTGCGATTCGTTTTTCATCCCCTCAATTGTCGCAATACGGCGTCTTTTCATGGGTCTCTTCAATCTTGTGAACATGAAAAAGTTGCAGGGGTCCAAACCTGGTGAAAACAGTGGCTGAGGAATGTTGATGAGTGAGAAGGTGCATTATCGTGAATTGTTTTTCCATAATACCGGACGTTTTCTTCCTATTGATTCTCGCAAGAGGCGGAATAATACTTTCTGTTGTACGTACGACTATGTGACAAAAACTTCCGATGCACTACGCTATGGTAATTGAAGAAAACAGTGATCGAACTTGACTCAGAGCACAATCACCGTATGACACTGTAAACATCTTAAGACTATTTAAGCACTCAATTCCAGTTTTTACATAAAATTCGATCCAAAATTTTCGAATAATTTTTTTCGATAGCAGAAAATCACCGAATATGCAAAACACTTGTAATTTTTATGCCTCTCACCAACAAATTAAACATGCTAAACAACTGAAACTGTAACTGTTCACGACGAGTGTACCAAGTTGAAAAAAAAATCGCAAATTGAATTTACGTGGCTCACGAAATTTGAACATTCACCTTATTTTTCTTGTCTAGTGAACCGTTTTTTTTCAAAAAAAATATATTGTTTTTGCAATATTAATAATTCAGTCCACGCTTCAGAAGTTTTCTAATTTCAGATAGTATGAAAAAATAAAAAAAAAATCAAATCGGAACTTTCCAGGAAAAAAAATCAAATTCGACTTGGAACGTGATGGTACAAATAATTTGAAAATTAAGATAAACCTTCATTGTGGTTATTGTTGGAGAAACTATAGTAAAAAATATATTATGACTTTGATGAATGCGATAAATATTGTTTTCTCAATACCAGTATTTACGATTATTATTATTCGTCTAATTTGCTTGATTTGATAAAAAAATATTCAGATTTCCTTTAGTATTTGTATGCAATGTTTGTTTCGCAGATCACTCAGATCAGGGTTTGATAGAGTTATCCAGCATTTGATTGTTATGCAATTAACGAAGCAGTATATTCAAAAATAAACGAATAAAGCAACTCTGTGACGATGAATAAAAACTCACTATCGT
>WOGN01006544.1:0-12379 GCA_015342105.1 Leptinotarsa texana | reverse complement strand
GGTTTGTTTTCAATATACACGGTAGATAGTTATTTTTTATATTTGTAGTAGTATTTTTGAGAAAGCAATGATCAATACAACTTGCAGACTCGTTTTGTTCACGGGTCCTTTTGTTGATTAGTGAGATGAAGTTGTATTCACCTAGTATGCGTCACTTGAATCAATGAACTTGCCTCGGAGCGACAATTAATTTTTGTTGTTTCACAATTTCACGATTTGGATTACTTTCTTCTTTGATATATTATAGTTATTATGAATTAATAAAATTTAAGAACATATTATATCATTATTTATCTGCACAGATTAATCTCGAAATGAGCTTTTATATCATATAAATTGTAAGGTGATAAAATTATGGGTTTGAAATACTCACTTCATTCTTTTTGGAATATAGCAATGAAAGTTTGTTCTTAAAAATATTTTTCACTAGTGATTTAGTTTTTAGTTATCGCTGGACATATTCCTCAGTGTATTCATTGTATTTAATGTGTCATTGTTGCAATTTTGTCGAACTACAAATGTTCAAATTTGGTATAGTAGTCATCTTATTTTCCGCCATTTTTATATTTTATAACGGAGGTGCATAAAAAAATTAGTCCGTCATCTAGGACAGTCCGCCATCTTGGATTCAGAATAACGTCATGTTATTTTCTGTGTTTTTCCTAACAAAGCTTTCATTTGATATCTATATCAAGGAAGACCTTGAAAAACTAGTACACCATCTTGAGCGGTCTGCCATATTGGATTTAGAGTAACGTGCTTTTTTAAAAATTGTCCTCCATCTTGGGTGGTCGGCCATATTGGATATAGAATAGCGTCACTCAGCTAATCATGCATTGTCATCCAAATTACACATTTAAGCAAAATTTTAACGCAGTCGATTGAGGATGATTCTTCAAAATTCAGTTACCAGAATTGACCTGAACTGACATACATACATATTGACTTACATACAAAGCAAGTTAATTGAAAGCTTATAGGAAGAAGATGCTTAAACATTATTACCTGCGTCAATTAACAGAAGCGTTAATGAAGCAAAAAAATCGTGAGTTTAAAGGAATCCTATAGAAAAAAATCAAGAGTGTAGAAACATTATGGAAATGTTTTATATTTTTAATTAGGTAATATGACTGCGAATACCATCTTTGCCCCTGTTTTTTATGGCATTTGGTGCGACCTTGCTGTACCTTGTCTCATTAGTTTTCGTACTCGTACACACCAGTTAATAGTTCTGAATTGGTATGTTATTTGAATGTTACTCTCCTTAAAAAATAACTAATTGAAATATTCACAAATGAACGCCATTTATGTGTTTGAAATAGTTTCTACTATTTGTGAGTAGATTGCAATTACAACAGAGAAAAATATTGAAATATAAGTAAATTTTCCCACTTTAATGAGTACATGCGTCATCTAGGAAGTTTTAATGGCATGAGTTACACTGAGTCAGTATTGATAAGCAGAAAACTATTTTAGAGTTGTGATTTTGAGAATAATGCCGACAGATGGTGGGACATGCTATGTTATTTGAATGTTCTTAATTAGATACAGGAATGTTCTGTAAACAATTTACAAACTGAGCACAGAATACCTGCAAATATATTATTTCTACTATTGAGTGGCTAATATTCAATCAATAAACGCAGAAATTATTGAAATATAAATACTTTCAGATGCTGCTAGATGTTGTTTCCTAAAAAAAGTTTTTGGCTTTGTGTGGCACAGTATAATTTCTTGGAAACTTCAGTGTTACGAGTATTGCCACGCTTTGTTCCTGCTTTGAATATTCAGGATACTTACGTTTAGCCAATTTTGTTTAAAATAAAATGAATATTCATTTGTTACCAACCCTTGAAATAACTTCAATTTATTTACATCTAGGTTTGTTTCAAAGTGGTCATACTTCATAAAAACATCAAGCGGTATCAGATTAGGTGATATTTCTGGCTATGCAATAGATTCACGTAGAACTAAGTTCTATATGGCGTCATCAAGTTATTTCTAGTTTTTCTAGTCAAACACACCTTCATGCTAAATTTATATACTTCTACGTTTATCTAAACTCCGACAGTTCGGATGACCAGAACTGCCGAAGTTTGTGCTGATACTTGCCGCGGAGAGAGTTTTTCACTGCTGTTACCTCTTGTGAGAGGCGTTGTTCCACCCCGAGGTGACTATACGTCTCTCCGGCATCCAGATGATGTAGCTGCACATCCTCTCCGTAGTCCCCGCATCATCCTCTTTTGAGATGGACCATTGCACATTTGTCTATCCCGAATTCCATACCGATAGCATGCGTGTACTCTTCCACCACCCTCAAGGACTCATGGAGATCCTTCTCTCCAGAGAATATTATTATTATTATTTCCTACCACGTAGTAACGGCTACATCCATCAATGGGAATGTTAACGATAGTATATATCAGTCACAATAAAGACAATTTCTGAAATTTCTCTTGAAATGCTTTAAGTTTACTGAGAGTATGTTTGTCAGTATACTCATTTTGAGTAATTTATTGTTGACTGAAACTGACTAAATTTCTTTTCTGCAAAAATGCAGAGTTGAACTGATAGCGAAGACTTACAATATACAACAATTTTGAAATTTAGACAGAGGAAATATCTCTGAGAAAGTGTTATTATTATCACTACAAAATTGATCACGTAAATTCTTTAAAGGTTTACAGCTACACTTTGAACCACTGTTTCACAGCCGCATTGTTCATTTATTAATTCAACACACGTTCAACACAAAATTTGTGTTCATATTGCAACATTGCAATTTGCGTGGCCATGAATTTTATGTACATTAACTTTGTATGTGATGGAATTCGTCGTAAATTCATTATGAAAAATAAAATTTATGTGTATAATTGTTTGTATTTGAGTATTCTGACCACAAATAGTGACGATAGGTATATAGCACGTGTGAATAATTGCAGGTCGAAAACATTATTGAATATGTAAAGCAAATCGGAAAAACCTACTATGTTAGTCGTAGTATTCATCACAATCTTCGACTTAACATGAGAATAACCTCAAATTTTTTCACTGGTATAGTGGTAGTATATCCGGTAATAGGACATTTCCTTGACTACTCGCATTCTAAAATCGACATTATCGTTTAGAATATAACAATTTCTACAAAAGTTTTCAGTACTAGGGGGAAGCTAAATTAAATTATTGTTTATTTTAACAACATTTTTAGGTTTCGCTACATTTCACAGTATAAATGTTTTTTAAATCCGAAACAATATTTTTCGTTCGGAATTATATCAATGTGTGAAATAATATCTCTTTTCTCGATTGATGTTGTGGCGACTTGTCGCCGATGATGCATATTATCGCTTACGAAAAGGAATTAAGATGGTTCAAGGCAGTCGAATATACTGTTGTAGCTAAGTTGTTATTGTGAATGAACTCGTAGTGTGATTTATTAGTGTCATATACAATAGATAGTGACTTACAATTCGAAGTATTTCATTAGTAATCACTAGGGTATGATAATTTGGCGACAAAGATATCAAACTTATGACATAGCACTATTCAATGTTGAACTCCTCTTGTAAAAAATGAAGCGAGGGGCTGTGAATACCAAAATAAGCTGTAGAAGGGTGAGCTTCATAATAAAATAATAAGCATGTGAGCACCAAAATAAACTGAAAGACTGTGAGCATCTAAATTAATTGAAGAAGTTAGCATTTTTTAAGGACAAACAGAAGCACTACAGGAATATTCTTGAGGTGATCTCAATGTGATGCCTGTGCGAAAGTAGCCATATACATGGGATTTGACTCACTGGAGATTAAATACATTTGAAAAAATGTTTTCAGGAAGTTTATTCCACATAAACGCAGTTCTCTAAATGAAAGAGTGGAGTTCGAGGTGTACTGAGTTGAACCTCAAAACGATGACCAGTCACACTCCGTCGCGTATTTCTGATGTGTACTGCTCTTGGTAGAATCAAATGTGCCAAGTCACTTGAATACCTCCCGTGGAATCTAGAAGAGTAACAAATGTTCAACCTTTCTTCGATATTCCAGGCTATTAAGATTGCACATTATGTTTGCGTCATTAATTAGGCGGATGGCTCTTTTCTGGATAGAATCCAGCAAATTCAGGGTATGTTTGGGGACAGAGCTCCATACATGAGAACAATACTCCAAAGAACAATACTGCAAAAGCCTCAGTTTCGTGACCTTGTCCGTTGTTAATATTTAAAAACTTGAGCTATTCGATATTGGAATATGGAAATTTTGGCACTGGTATCTCTGATTTGCAAAAAGTAAATGCTGTTTGCAAGTGAAGAGAATAGTGCCCTATATTGTCTATCGCTAAGTGGTTGATAAACGCAGCATATAAATTTGGTGGTCTTTTGTGATATTATTTTGAACCACATGACATCAAAGTTTGGGAGTTCTAGCATTTCCTCTCGTTAACAGATATGCTACAATTACAGAATTTCATAGATCCTAGTGTTTACCAAAAGTTTACAAAAGGATTTTCCACTGTTACACGTTTAGATAAATTGTTTTGTGGTTCCAGCATTTCCTCTCGTTGACAGGAGAGATCGCTTCTGATGAAAAGAGATATTCCAAAGTTACGTCTTAATCGGGAGTGGAAATCATAGCTGAGATATAGAAAATTGACGGGGTTTGTTGAAGCACTGACTTTGGAGAATTGTGAGCTCCAAAATGAACATAATGGATGTGAGACATAAGGAAGGAAGTAAGGGCAGGCTAGGAGTCATAACGGATCTGTGAGTTGAATATTAAGTAGAAAACAGAATGAAAAAATTATGAAACAAAATTGGTCTGGTGGATTTTGGTCTGTGCCAAGAGGGACTGCTTTGACTTATGAGTATTTCATGTCGTACGAATTTTAACATAAATGACATATTAAGTAGAATAATCTATAGAATTTCTTTATGCATACTCATGATCTAGAGACTTGGGATCGAGCCAATGTTCCCATGGCGGAAGATCGATTATATTAGAACTCGAAAACAAGACATGGTATGATGGAAAAGTATCATGAAAATAATTTATAACGCTGTCTGATAACGGTATTACCATGGGAAACTCAATAAAATCCCTTGGGTTGTTTAAAAAAACAATGATGTGAAATTCTTATGCTCAAAAACGCATCAAACACTAATCCCATTTCTAACTAAAAAATTTGAAAAATATCCCAGAGCCACACTTTTTCATGTACAATAGTCTGTCTGTCATGTTTATGGACAGAAAAAAAATAGACATATATAGGGTAGTTAAAAAATTCAATTTTCACTTGGATATTACTGGAGTTTCATTTCAATACCAAACCTTTATGTTCACCACCTCCACACGTGTTTCGATCACCAAATGATCATCCTCAAGAGGAAGATTAAACTAAGTATACATACAATGTTGACCTTATTTATACCATATATACCTCTGCTTGGTACCTGCATCTCAAATTGATTTTACAATGTGGCCTTATCTATCAGTAAGGTGAATCTGATAATTGAAATACTATGTCAATAATCTATATAGTGTGCTATTATGTATTGGTCCACCATCGTTATTCATAATATTATTATGTTTACTTATTCCTATACACTCATAGACATCTAGATGCCTGTTGTTGTTAACTTGTCTAACTAATTTAAATAAACTAAAGACTATGAAAAGTTGTCGAATATGATGAGCGACTGCTGATTTTTCTGGTCATCCATATTTTAGGTATGCTTAGTGTTTCTTATATCTTATTTTGATAGTCTTTCAGTCTGTCCATGATATTTTGCATCGCAGTTCTTATATTCAGTTTCGTAAATTGCAGACTTTTCCGAATTCTCGACTTTGTCCTTTGGATCTCCTGAAAGGCTCTGTACAAGTTCTTCGTGTGTTGGTTGTATGGAACTGAGATATATGTTCCCATTTCAAAAAGAAATTTTGTTCATTTTTAGCCTTTACTTTTTCTTCTTTATAATATCATCTACAATAACCCTCCAGAAACCGATACTGACTACTATTTCCTGTACTGTCCGTTTTTCTTTTGTGAACCTCTCACGTGTGAATGGAATGGTTGGATGGTTAGGAGTTCGAATCAGTTCTCAAGTCATTATGAGTCATATTTTTTAAGTGTACCTCCAAGAAAACAGCACTTTTTGAATGATGGGACCTCCCACTGAATTTTTTGAAATCAAAGTCATATATCAAGAGAATATTGCATTGCGGGTTCCCAATAAGTAATGCATATTTGACAGGAAAAGTGGATAAGATAATGATAGCTGTGAGAAAGGATCAAATTATCAGAGACGACTAGAAAGGATGGAGACAGTGGAATTGTAAAAATACTCCTAATCAGCAGACAGAAATGTCTGCTGATTGTCTGCAATTATCATAAATCATTTGGTCCGGCAATGTTGGTGGAGATAAACTCAGAATCTCTGACCCGTCAAGACTAGAATTAGCTGATGAAAGACATCTGAGGGAGATGATCAAGAAGAGACGGTTAAGAGTCATAATATGGTAGCCACTGAGCCACTGCCAAATGGTATAGGAAAAAAATGCGAATATTGGTTGGATTAGAAAAATACAAACTCTCAAATCAAATTGACAATTTGATCCTGAATTGTGAAACTAACAGGTAGATTTTTCGCAGGGATTGAAGTGAATCAATGCGAACATCTGTGCCGTTGCTTGCTAATAAATATAATTCGACTTTGTTTGCAAATGTTTCAATGATGAACAACTTCAATTCTTATCGGGAATATATCTGCTGGCTTTATCATCAAATTAACAATTCATAATATCTCCGAAAAATTGTACGCTATTGTTCTTCGGAACTAATGGTTTGAAAACTTTATATCGCAGTTCATTCAAGTTTTTGGTAATTTTGACAGTATACATTGAGAGTATGGAATTATTACCATCATTAAAAATGATTTCTTCATTTTTTTTCTTCAACCGTGAAAGTTTCAGCTGCTACACGTAATTTCTAATAATTACCATGAAGTGGATGCATGAATGAAGAAGAGATGATTGTAACACTCATTTGAATATTTCGTCATTATGGTTTTTGTGAATTTTGACTAGATTAAAAACACATTTCTTTATTATCACGTGCTGAAATCATTACTACCACTAACACATCAATATATCCTGCTACAACAATAATATAATGGAGGTTATTATCAAGAGCTGATCTTAGAATTGAATGATTCACATATATGATGGAATTGACCGATACTTGATGAAAATCCATAACTAACATATTCAAAAAAGACTTTATTGTGAGATTTTTACTAAACAATTATACAAAAAGTCAACACAAAAAAACTCCATACAATGGCTTCTTCGGGCGTGTCTTTACTAACTATATTCAACATACTCAACACTTAAAATAGCTAATTTTACAATTTGAAGTACCCACCTGATTTTAACCTAAGTTTCATAATGAAACTTAGGTAAAAATTAGGTGAAATTATAAAATTAGGCATTTTTTTCATGGACAAAACACAAGCACTACAGGAAAATCCTTAAGGCGCTCTGAGATTTGAGCTGAAGATCAAATCCATTTGGAAAAACATACTGAGGAAGTTTATTCCACAAAAACGCAGTTCCCCAGATGAAAGAGTTCCTAAAGAGTGAAGTTCGAGGAGTACTGAGTTGAACCTCAAAACGATGAGCAGCCACAGTCCGTCGCGTATTTCTGATATGTACCGCTCTTGGTGGAATCAAATGTGTCTTGACGAACCGCAGGGCAGTTCGACGTGGGTGCTTTCTTCACTTTCTCAATCGATCGATGTGTGAGTTGGTGGTTCAAGCCACATGCTGAACCACCAGTAAGTCTTCATTGAGATTTCCTAAATCTGGTTTCGTGAATTACCCGAAGATATAACTAAAGACAATGAATAGTCTTGGTACTTGTAGCAGAGAATCCACACATTAGATCAAGACGAATTTTAGTGTAGCCTAAGTGCATTGCGAAAACACAAATATTATCCCTACCGTGTAGTGCTTGTGCTACAAATGGGTTGTGTTGATTCCCATTTTCAATCGAAAATGAAGAGTTACTCTAATAAAAAGTTTTCCAATATATGAATTGGTATAGGTAGCATTCATAACTGGGCAGTAAGATCATCAAATTTAACCAGCATATATTTCTTTTTATCCATATATTCCTTTCCATGTATCACTCCTTGGGCTGTGCAAAAAAGAACAGATCATACGAAACAAGGATCGGTTGTTTCTATAGAAAAATGGCACAATCATTTTGACCATTACTATTCACAAAACAGCGACTACTAATTCGGCAATACATAATGAGAATGGGTAACAGCTTTATTGAAGAATCACAAATTCAATTCAATTGAAGAGTTTATTTCTCTTGAAAACCTCCAATATATATCATTCGAATGGAAATTGTAAAGGGTGTTTCAATTTAAAAAACAGAGATATTAATGCATAAAACTGAACAGAACTGATTTGTTATCTGTAAACACTCTTCAAGGAAATTATAAGGATTGAAAAAAATATATAGAAAAAAAAAGACTCGTGAGACAAATTCCAGAAACTCATTATTTCCGACTGACCAATACACGTGATGAAGGGATTTTCAGACTCCCATTTTTGAAAAAAAAATGCAATATCTCGAAATCGACTTCATTTAGTTATGAATAACCCTGATGAAATTCTTTTTTAAATCTATTGTACTATTCAAAAATGGAATGGAAAAAGGAGTTTTCCATTTAGAAACCATAACTTCCATGTACTAAATATTTCAGGGACACCCTGTAAATTTGAAATGATTTTGAAAAACACCTACAATTCACGATAATATTAGTGTCAAAAAAATTATTAAAAATATGTTTAGTCTGGCTTCCAGACGGTCCTTGTTACTATTGACTAACTCTGTAATTTTTTCTCTTTATTTATTTTCTCAAATATCAACCTGCAAATTTTCTCCAATATTTTGTTCGTTTGTTCCAAATCTATTCGCAGCGTGTTGAAGTGTTGCATCATCGTGATAATATATCTCGTAATAGGAAACGTCACGATTTATTCGAAAGTGAATAAGTTTTGTCCAGTTAAACAATTCAGTAGGATTATAAATCAAAGTATTCCTCAGAAGACATGCAACTTCTACAGTAATTATTCAAGTTACGTTTCAATAATATTTTCTGAAATTTCCATATAGTCGTCACGATTCCGGCTGTTGACTAATTGAGGAAGCTATTAGGATATATTGTGATCGGCGATTTTTCCACAGGTACCAGCACCTCATTCGATTTGATAAAAAGATGTAATACACGCAAATAAGGTGAGTCGTTATGTTCATTACATTGTAGTTGCTCAACACCAAGTGATGCTTGAATTATTGTTCGGTATATTGGAACTATTTTTATTCGCTATCCATAAATTCCACGACCTAAAATATTATGATTTATGACAACATAGAAGGAAATCAGTAATTTTTTCCGAACGTATCTGAAAAGCTGTACACGTTTCGTATAACTATTTTCAACGAGTATATGTTTCAATGCACACTTTATATTCAGTCAAATTGGTTATGATTGAAATTTTATATACAGAGCTCCTAAACGAAAACTTCCCACTCTTAACTAAAGGTTTTTCACAACCACACGATATTCGCAGCTTCTTCCTCGATCCTTTCAAAAGGCAATATTCTATGTATCAAATTTCACATCAACTTATATATCCCGGAATGTCAAATAATTCTAATGCTTCAATCAAGTTTCATTGTTGATGAATTTCGAAATTTCCAAAACAGGTCTAAATATCAAAAATCTCCGAAACCAAAGTTTCAGGTCAACATTTTTACGTCCGCAGGACATTGTTCATTCGATAGATGAAAAACAAAGTAAGTTCGTTGATACTGCTTGATTGCTCTCGTGCCTTCGACTCGACTCGAAATGTTTTTGGGAATTTTACAACACATCGGTTACAGCAGAATTGCAATAGATTTCCTAAAATAATATTTGACGGATGGTGAGCCACAAGTCAAAATTTTCAATCAACTATCAAATAGCTCAGTTATACGACAGGAAGACTTAACAGATTGTCTCTGGTCTGGATTCCTGGCCATACTGACCTTGAAGGCAATGAGGCTGCTGACTCCCTTGCGAAGGAAGATGCTGCAATCAGCTTCATGTCATTGGCATTGCTTCAGGCTTTGCCAAACAAAGATTGAACGCCTGGATGGCAAGAAGATTTATGGACTTTTGGCAGAATCTTACAGGATTGGCTCATTCTAGGGCGTTTATTCACCCTTCGAAGCTTGATACCAAATAGTTGTTGGACTACAATAGAGATGAACTACGATGTCTAACAGGCCTTCTCACAGGTCACTGTTATTTGAATCATCATATGCAGAAACTCGGACTGTCGGAAGCCCGTGTGTGTCGCCTCTATTTGGAAAATGATGGAACAGCAGAGCACATACTTTGTGCGTGCCTCACTTTAGACCTAATCTAACCTATCGACAGGGTGTACTACAAAAAAGCATCTTCACTCATATTTCCTACTGTAATTATTATTTGTGTACTGATAATACGCAAATTTACTTTTTATCGAACTCAGTGACATTCAACAGGCAAATGGTAAGATCAACTGTGATTTATCAACCGTAGCCATTTTCTGAAAAACATCACCTCAAAATTAATGCCTCAAAATCTACTGCTATTATATTTGCAAATGAGAAAATCCTCAAGGTGGTCTCAGAGCGGTGCCTGTGCGGAAGTAGCAATTTACATTCGCCTCAAAATGATGAGCAGCCACAGACCGTCGCGTATTTCTGATATGTACGGCTCTTGGTGGAATCAAATGTGCCAATGTGGAAGTATCTATAGAAGAGAGACAAATCCCCAACCCTTCTTCGATGTTCCAGGCTATCAAGGTTGCACCGTTATGTTCACGTCTCCAATCAGGTGGATCGCTCTTTCCTGAATGGAATCCAGCAGCTTCAGGGTGGAACTCCAGACATAAGAACAGTACTCCGAAGAAGGTCTGATCTGAGCTTTATATAGCATCAAAAGTTGATGAGGAGTATATAGTTTTCTAGTTCGGAACAGTGTTCCAACCTTTTGAGAAGCAACCTTTGCAATTCCAGCGAAGCAGAAACCGGAATTTTTTCACTTGACATTATTATATCCGGTTCGGAGACATTTATCTTCTTGGAGAAAACTAATACCTGGGTTATTGCCGATGTCCTGGAGTCCAAATGGAATGGTGAGACAAATGTGCTGTCATCAGCAAAGCAATATATTGAATTCTTGGTTCTTTCCAATAAGTCATTGATAGAGAATAAAAAAGGGTTGGAGACAATATGGATCTTTGGGGAACACGTTGATGGTGAAAGTATTCGACCACTTACAAAGAAACGTTCTTTTAGGAAGCTGGAGGACCATACACAGAAATGATCTGACAAGCCATAGCATCGAAGTTTGGCCAGCAAAACCTCATGCCAGACACGGTCAAAGGCCTTAGAAATATTAAGGGCAACAGCCCTTGATTATCCTTGTTTCGTGATTGGGTTATTCCAAATATGGGTAACATACGATAGAAGGTCGCCTGTTGATCTCTGTTTCCGAAAGCCATATTGATGATCGCTCAAGACGTTGAAGTCTTCCAAATAGTTAAGGGCTTTCTCCATGGTTTTTGATATCACTGGTACCAAAACGAATGGTCTTTAGATATTTGAAAGATTTTTCTTCTTTTTTTAGGATAGGCTGAACGCGAGCAATCTTCCAACAAGAAGAAAAATACCCTTTCTTGTAAGGCAGGTTGAAAAGTCTGCAACTGTTATGAAAAATTACAGGTCTACTTCTATATTAAGCAATTTCTCAAAACTTTTCAAAATAATTTTATACGGTTTTATCTATAACTCGATCAGAAATATAATATCGGACGATCAACATGGGTTCCTGGAATAATGTGTGACCTATCTTGCATGCCTTTCGCAATATGTTTCAGATGCTTTAGACCAAAAGCAACAAGTTGACGTAGTTTATACGGACATGCAAAAGGCGTTTGACCAAATTGAATTTTACATTCTCATTCAGCGACTATCATCGTTTGGCTTTTCTGGAAGTTTAATTGATCTTTTCACAAGCTATCTCTTTGACAAAAAGCAATACGTAGAACATGAAGGTTTTCAGTCCTCTTTGTACACACCAAGCTCAGGGGTACCACAAGGCTCGAACTTGGGGCCTCTTTTATTTCTGCTTTTCATTGATGACCTGGTGAAAATGATGAACTGCCCAAAACGTCTGTACGCTGATGATCTAAAGCTATACAAAGTAATTGACAATTATGAAGATTGCTTAATTTTATGAAATGAAATCGATTCAGTATTAGACTGGTATTCCAAGGAC
>WOGN01006543.1:0-12379 GCA_015342105.1 Leptinotarsa texana | reverse complement strand
TTCTCAACTTCTGAGAGTTGTCGTTCGTATGGGGGCGGCAGTTGATTAACGGAAAAACAGATTTTAAACAGATTTTTTTAAACAGATTATTTCCAGAATCGTAACTTTATAGTGAGATATAATGGTATTTACTCTGATCCCTATGAAATCAAATCGGGTGTCCCACAGGAATCAAAATTGGGGCCTTTGCTGTTTGTTTGTTTATTTATTAATGATATAACATCGTGTTTACATATTTCCGAAAGGCTCCTTTTTGCAGATGATTTCAAATGCTTCGAAGAAATTTAAACCGTCAGAGATTGTGTTGCACCACAAAAGACATTGATAGAATATATAGTGGAAATAAATTATACTTTAATATTGATAAATGTAATATCGTTTCCCTTTCTTTGCAAAAAATCCCATTGAATTTGGTTACAAAATTAGAGACACTTTTCTTAACAGAAAAAACGAAGTGAAGGATCTTGGGGTTATTTATGATCACACTTTGTCATTCTCCAAACATTTTGATGAATTTGGTTCGCTTATTTGGAAATCCTAACCACAGATGCATTCAAACTGAATTGAAAAAATACAAAATAGGTTACTGAGATAATTATATTACAAAAAAAATATTTTTACCCGGATTACACAAATGTCAGATCAATGGATTTGAGGCAGCATTTCAAAATATCATCTCTTCATATTAGACGGGATATAACACAAATAATGTTTTTATGTAAGGTGATAAACAACTATATTCCAGATATAAATATACTCAAACTCATAGATTTAAATGTTCCTCAGTATCCCACAAGAAATCCAATCTTTTTTAAATTACCCAGGGCAAGTAAAAAATAACTGTACTAAGTGCTCTCTCAACCATGCTTCGTAAAGGAATTGAAATTAATGTTTTAAAAAATTTATATTTCAGTAATTTCTTCTCAAGTTTCAGATATAATGTTATTAATTGTTTATTAGAAATATAAGTGTGATCGTAAGTTTGAAAATCAATCTTTAAGTGTATATGTATAGAAGTAAGCTCACACAATTAATTTGTAATAAGAATTTCCATGTAATTAGGCTGTTAAGTCTGTATGGAAAATAAAATAAAATAAATCTGAAAGGTGCAATATAAATGGTGTCTTGTAATAAATGACACTCAAATATAAATTATAATTTTTGTCAAAAATAGTCTAATAAGATGCTTTAAGAGCAAAGCCTGTGCGAAAGTAGCGATTCACATTGGATTTGAGTCGCTGGAGATTTAAATCCATTAAGAAAAACGTTATCAGGAAGTTTATTTGACATAAACGCAGTTCTTCATATGAAGGAGTTCATAAACAGTAAAGTTCGAGGTGTACTGAGTTGAACCTCAAAAGGATGAGCAGCCACAGTCTGTCGCGTATTTCTGATATGTACCGCTCTTGGTGGAATCAAATGTGCCAAAGTCACTTGAACACCTTCTGTGAAAATATCTATAAAAGAGAAATGAATCTCCGACCTTTCTTCAATGTTCCAGACTATTAAGGTTGCAAGTGATGGCTCCTTTCTGCATGGCATCCAGCAGCTTCAGGGTATTCTTATCTATATCTATGGGACACTGCGAAGATGCGCAAAAAGAACGGCAGTTGCTAAGATTGGTGAAACTGGTTTCGCTGCTGACCAAAAAGAAATATCTGATTGCTTCTGAATGATCAGGGCAAATAGAAGTTTCAGACATCTATACTGCGAAACCCTCCAAATCACTTTGCATTGTGGTATGCCAAGTAGGAAACGAATCATTAAGGAAAGCGCTAAAGTTAAATAAATTTTATCCGTTCAAAATGAAAATATTGAATATTTGTTGAACTGATGAGTGTGAGTTTTTCACAAACAAAACTGTCGCTGGAGCGCTGAAGATCCGCGACTTTTAGGGAAGATCATACATAGTATCCAAAGAGTGTGAAAGTTTGGGCTAGTATTCTCAGGAATACTAGTATAGGAAAAATTTCAACAGGTGAGCTCTACTTGAATCAGCTTGTAGGAGTAATAGATGGTAATCATGGTAATGATTATCATGGTAACATGATTTTGAAAGACGATCTTATTCACTTTCCACAAGATGGAGCTCCACCATTCCTGGCAGATGGATTGGTTGAAGAGGAGCAATAGAATTATAGATTTGTTCCAATAGGGGTATCTAAAATTAGTTGTTTATAAAATACAGCCCTGGAAGTTCTGTAGGGAAGATTAACAGCCACATATAGAGGACTTGAGGTAGAAGTTCTCCAGAATGTTAGAGAGGACTTTGAGAGCAGAGTTTATCGCTGTTTGGAAAATAATGGACAACATTTCAAACATTACTCAAACACCGAAAAAATTCTAACATCGGTGTATCAAAACAAACGAATTTATTATTTTCACGGTTTGCAGTAGAGCGTTACATTATATAGATTCTAAATTAGAAAAAAAATCGATTTGCAGACAATGGCAATTTTTAACTGTTCTAGAACTATTGACCTAACGTATATTCATTATGGTGTATTGTTCAAAAACTGATTTCGTGTTGAATGAGCTCTACAAAATGACATTTTCAGGATGCATGGAATTGAAACAAACCTATAAACATCTCTAGACATTCCGAAGTCAGCTATTTTGATACACCTTCCTGGTCCTTTAGTGGTGAGTAAACAGTTCCTGGCAGCTATATCTCTGTGTATAAATCTATTGTCTTCAAGATATTTGCAACCTTTGGCAACATCAACTGCGATCATGACCAAATCTTTCCTAGTTAAAGGACTTGGTCTTTCCTAGAATCATTATATATATTCATCAATACTTATTATATACACTGCCAAATCTATGACATGAATTACCAAGTTTTGTGAATACTGTGAATATTGTGAATACTGTGAATATTTAAAACAACGTGCATAGAAAACCTGGTGTTTTACTGAGATTGATTTAATATTTCACACGATTTCCGAAATGTGAATGAATTATGACTGATAACGTTAAATCTCTCTGTTTTATGAAGAATCAAGAGTGATGTAGATCGAGTGTTTTAGTCAAAATTTTACATAGGAAGGAGTACAAGTGATTACACCATGGTATATCTAAGCATACTATCGTTTTCAGGGGACATGATAATTGATGAAACACACATAAAATATCACTCTCGACCATCAAGTAGCGAGTATTTCGAATCATAAAAAACACTTTCAATCACTCGATTCATCATCATACTGATGATGACGAAAGCGAAAGCGCTTTGCAAGAATTTTAAAAATTATACACTTTAATACAAAAAATCTCTTCGATTCATTAATTCAATTAAGTGTATTGAGCTTTTCCAAATCTATTTATTATATATTAGTTTTGCTCAGGTAATCTGATACTCTGATCAAGAAGTTGAATATAGATTTGTTGCAATGTTATGAGCACTTTCATTGCTTATAAATACATTACAGTTATATTTTTGTTTTCAAGGTCAATACAGTGCATTTTTCAATTTGGCATTTATTTGCGTCAATAAGCAGAATAACATATGACAAAGTTACCTTAGAGTAACTCAAACGTTTTTAGCGCCTTCCAATGATGGTTCATGTGGCAAAAGTTGAATTGATTTGCATCAGTCATAGTGTCACAGGAAATGGTTTTAAAAAATGGGTCAAATAAGAAATGACTAGTCAATGTCAACCAATCAATCACTCTGACCTCTTGAAATATAAATTTGAAATTTGGCAATATGAGTAACTGTAATCAAAATTATGAATAAAAAATCAATATCTTACTGGTTTAGGCCTTGATTCCCTCAAAAAATTCTTCAGATCTCCTCCTGATAACAGTTCCAATACTATGAATCGAGGATGCTTGTTGAAACAAACTCCAATGAAATGAACAATATTAGGGTGATTGAACTTGGACATAATGAGTGCTTCCATGAGGAAGTCCATTTCAGCTTGGGAAGTCGACATTTCTGGAAGAGTTTTCACTGCCACAGGCATCTCAACAGTGTCACAAGGTCTTTGTCTATAGAAGCCCTGATAGACTTCACCAAAAGCACCTTGACCGAGAGCCCTAAAAATGTTTCGAAACTTTGAATATTCTAACGCTGATGAAGTTATATCACTTCAAAATACAAATAACATTCTTATAATATTAATGGTTTTACTGTTTCGACAAAATTTCTTTTTTAATTTTTCAAACTTCAAATTTTAATTAAATTGATCAAAGAATTTGAACCTTCATGACCGGGGATAACTGTTTCAAAGCATAGTATGAAGATAAAAGGATAGTAAGAGAGCGGCTGTGATAAACTTGTTTGAAGCAAATTCGCGCGCCATCTAGTACTTTGAGTGAGGGGCCATCAGAAAAGAGTGCTATTATATTGAGGAACTAATGAATTTAGCCTGTAAATGGTAAATTCAGGTAAAAATTTTGATTGGAATCGGACCACAAATCAAGGAATTCGTCAGCCATCTTGAGTTTATGGATATTCCTATAGCCAAATATTTATTCAAAACCCAAAAATAGGTACCCCTATATCCGTTTTCATTTTATTTGAATCACAAAACCAAAGTTTTTGACATTAGATTCACAATCCTCGAGCCAATTTTCAATAAAATCATTTTGAAATATCAAAAATAGTTAATCTCAAACCACCAAGTTATTGAAAAACTATCAAAACACTTTTTCTCACAATTCGATGCTGTTTGTGCAATAAAGCTGATTTCAATACAAAATTTTATCCGAATTCTCAAATTAAAAAGTATTTCTTTAACCGTGTTAGGAATCACACGTTAAAAGGTAAGACCTCGTTAGTCCTTAGCTCGCACAAGTTTCTCAACTTCTGAGAGTTGTCGTTCGTATGATTAACGGCAAAACAGATTTTAAACAGATTTTTTTAAACAGATGCAAAACATCAATCTTGGGTCAAAATTCCGAGGCAGTAGAGTTTGGAACCGATGTAAGTGATATGGGTATAGTAGTTTTCTTTTTAGAAGTGTCCATATGGTTTCGAGGCGTTGTTACTGTTTCTAGTCTTCTATTAAAACTCCCAGTTGTATATAATCTTACATGCAGCATTCTAAATGTTTCAGCACATGGAATTATTCTGATAAGATATTTGTACCCCTGCTTCTTCCGCATTTCCATTTGGTAATCCATAAATAAAGTTCATGTCAATCATTTCAGTGACAACTCTGACTTTCACTGATATGACAACACTATAACTGTCAGCTTATATGAAGAAAACACAAGCGACGAAAAAGCTGTATTTTTAGTTGATGATTCTGAAAAATGAAAAAATTACAACAAGCAGTGGCGTCCTTTTTTCTCCAATATTCCAAATCACCCTCTGAAGTTTCGTACCGTAGTTAGGAAATACCCAGTATATCTCTCTAATTTTGCTCAATAGCGCTAACCACAATACATTAATTTGTGGAACATTATGTTTATGGAAAAATGAATACTAATTATTATTATTAATATTAATAATGAAGTTTGAGGGCATTTTTAGATATCTTAAATTATTTTTTGTACTCGTCAACATAAGACACCCTACATTGTGTTTCATGAGAGAGAGGACATTGGCAGATCAAGATCTTCAGACGATGTGTTCCTGCAGCTGAAAAAGCAAATGCACCACTGGAATCAATGAAGTCGCCCCGGAGCACCAATTAACTTTTATTGTTGTTTTATATTTTCGCAAATAAATAAATTAATAAATTTTTACCATTTTCATTGTATTGCATAAGCAAATTTAAAATGATATATCCTTTGATACTTACCTTACCAGACGAAGTTGGTCTCTCGGAATATCATTCAGATCTTTTAGAGTATATACCACGCCTCCAAACTCGTAATTCGGGTTGTATTCTGTCATCATACTATCTGAGGCAAGACGCAGCCTATCAAGCTGTAAATCTGCTCCGGAGAGCATTTTCCGTCTCATGATACCCGATGCTCTTTGTTGATATCTATTATCTGCAGTAACAATATATTTTCATATATTACTATTGATGTACTGTTTGAAACCTTTGGTGTAGTAATGAATATTACTGGAGTTTTTTCCCAACACCAAATCTTTATTTTTACACCTCGACACGTGTTTCGATCACCAAGTGGTCATCTTCAAGAGGAAGATAAAACTGATTTATATTCCTCTTGAAGATGATCGAAACACGTATCGAAGTGTAAAAATAACGATTTGGTGTTGGGAAAAAACTCCAGTAATATTCATATATTACTATAATCAACACAGTATTAAATTTAGTTGAACCAACAAAAGTTTCAATCATTAAAAAAGTTGATAATTTACATTATTTTACTGTGAAAGTCTGCAAAACAACTCACACAAAACAAAACATATGACTCCAAATGCAGCGGTCAAGCAGAAAACTGTAACTATCAGCACAACCACAAACCATGTTGGGTACGGTCCTTCACTCGCAGATTTTTCCATAGCTGCTCAAAAAAATAATGAATGTAGACCTTTTTTGTAATACCCCATGTGTACTTACGCTGGCAAGTCTTTTTATCATCTTTCAACATCCACTTGGCAGGACAAATGCAAGAAACCTCAGATCGTTGGGCATCCAAAGCAACACATTTGTAATCGCAGTCACATCCATCGATCTCTGGTATGATGATAACATATCCTGGCCCTGAATTATATCCAGAATAGACTTCAGATAACTGAGAGACGACTTTGGAGAAGTTCAGAAAGGAATAACCTCCTTCTCCGTTAGTGGAGTTGACAGAAGCAGCATTTCCCCCTGCATAACCACCCCCTCCTCCACCATAACTACAAAATGTGTCGATATAATTTTAGAGTCTCTTACTGATATCGATGTAGAGGCCGTGTGTTTTTATTGAACAATTCAATTCTGATGAAAAACAAGTCAACATAGGTGTTCCCCAGGGTTCAATCATAGGGTCAATACCATTTTAATATTATATATACGATATACCAGGCGGTTACGATGAAGCATACTTTTCTCTATATGCAGACCATACCTTCATGGATATTTTTAATACAGAAGAAGAAATTGTCAAAGAAAAATTCAATTCGCTTATAAATGCCCTAAAAGAATGTTTTTTCGTTGTAGATAAAGTTATTGTAATCTAGATTCTTCGTTTTCGTGACAAACATTTCAAGAAAACAACAGACACTATTTGGATGTACTTTTAAATAAGAGTGATCACTGTGAAATTGGAGAGGTAGGTGAAAAATAGAAAATCTTAAAACTTAAATGAATGAACACCAGCTATTACAACTACATTATCTTTGCTTTTGGAGCTTAGCCGCATTAGCCGAAAAAGTGTTAGCACAAAAAAGTCAATTAAGAGTATGGTAGGAGTATCAAGGCAAAGTTGCAAAGAATTCTTGAAAAAATATGAAATTTAACCTTACTGTCCCTGTTCAGTTTTGAACTGTGTGACTGTAGCGACTTCCTTATTTCAAATAGAAATGTTGAAGGAGAATAAAAGCTATGTCATAAAAAATATCAATAAGCTTTATCAAAATCGTATTTTTTAGAACGCTCTATATATTTTAACTTGATTGCTTTGCATGGAAAAAGTTGTTTATAAATTATGGAGTTATTGGAGTTCAAACCTTGTGGTTTGGAAATATTCTTACCACGACATCCACGTGCCATTTTTGAGGGAGGTCGTTATCGGCACAACCATTCTCTGTTGCGATTGAAGAGGATGTTCATATGAAGATAGGTTAGGTCCAAAGTGAGTGGGTTTATTCGACCCTCCACCGCAACACGCAAAGGTTTATTGTGGCTCACACCCATTCACACTCGGCTTCTTAACGAAGACGATTAGTTTGAATAGTGATTGGTCTTTCAGGTCAGATGGTAAGAGTACGGCTCTGCCATGAATCTTCTTGCCATCCAGACGTTCAATCTTCGTTTGGCAAAGCCTAAGGCGATGCCAATGACAGGTTCTGGTCCGATGAAGCTGCTTTTAGCACCCTCTTTCACAAGGGAGTCAGCAGCTTTTTGCCTTCCAGGCCAGTAAGGCCAGGAATCCAGACCACAGACAATCTGTTGAATCTTCCTATCGAGGAGAGTCGTTTTTGGCGATTTGCTACCAATTTATACGTTGCTCGGTAGGAGCCAAGAGCTTTCGACGTCTCTTGACTGTCCGAGATTATTTTTATTGACTTGTGTTGAGGTTGGATTCTTCCAATCTTTCCGCACACAATTCAGTAGCGTAAATTTCCACTTGAAATATAGTCGCTTAGGTTCCTAGGCAGGTTGATATCTCTGTCCTGGGTCTACGACTGAGAACACCTGCACCAGAATCGGAAGGTGTTTTTGATCCATCTGTCAATCAACAACTAAGTGCTCTTAATATTTACTCCTCCTGGAGGATCCATTCCTCTCTACAGGGAATAGTACTTTATAAGGCAGTTCGTAGTTGACAGTTGGAGGCATTTCCAGAATGCTGTGACTTCTATTGTCAACAGTCTGTTACAGTCTGTTAAATTGATTTGTGCTATTGACAATGTGCATCTAGCCTCTCTCCAGAAAAATGTAAAGGGAGGTAGCCCTAGAAGGATCTCCATGGTCACTGTTCCAGGTGAGTTTCAAAATACAACCAACTTTTCATAATTTACAAACAAAACAGAGCAGTCATTTAGGTTCTAGTGGACTTGTCCATGACAGCTTATTAAGGTATTCAACTAATCAAAAAAATTATATAAAAGATAAAACGAATGAATGCAATTTGAAAATTACAGAAATTATGGATCTCACCCCAAAAAAAAGAAACAGTAACCTGACATTTTGTTCAGCTAATGCAAGGCAAACGATATGCAAGGTATATGTTTTTCATATATTTTTTTTTCCTTTCCCCAATTTTTTTTCTTTCCCCTAATTTTAATTTTATTTTCAATTATAATTAGTCAAACCCTTCATTTTCTGAAAACTCATAGTGTGTTACAGAGTATTCAGTTTCCTAATGCAACTATTGTAAAAGTTCATAACTTGAACAAAATAGCCTTCACGAATACTTTTGAAAGGAAAACATGGTATCCAGCAAGAATAACATTACAACTGAACACAATAGGTCAGAAAGGTAATTAGTAAATCATGTTGTTATTGAGGAATTGAGTTACATACCTAACTCATAGGTTTTAAATACAAAACGAATAGAAACAGAGAAACAGTATTCCAAGAAATGTTTGAACTTCAAAAAAAGTGAATCTGAAGTTCTCCAATTTCATTTTTTGAAAGCGTTATGGAAAGATATTACAGAAATAGTTACATTTTATCAATTGATCGAAATTAATTACCTAGATATGAAAAACAGCGTCACAAAAAGTATTTTTGATGAATTATATGTTTTTTATATATGCTGAGATCGCACTAGAAATTCGCTGACCTTCTTTCGACCCTAAGGAACACAACACACTGATAGTAGCTATCTATTGGGTGAGGTGAAAAACAAACGAAATACTATTTTGCAGTTAACTACAAATAATAAGCAGAGCATATTACAAGTTCCCCGCATGCAAAATAAATCCTTCTTTGGTATTAATTTTTTAAATAACAGGCCCTTAACAGTGTTTTGGGTTATCTCTGCTTTACTCATCAATTTATAATTGAATGGATTATTACATTGTTGATACAAACAATCGTACCTACTTGTTATGTAGAATTTAACTCAATCAATCATCAAAATAAAATGTTTTATTAATGAGATCTTAGAAATGAATCTCAGAAATGAGACAAAAAATATGTGTGTGATTTGTTAAGTACCTGCACCCTCCTCCACCACCTCCAAAGCCACCATCACCACGGTGATCAGTAGAATTATAGCATGCTTTACCACCGATGCCTCCAGCTTGCAAGGAACTACCCATCATTGGTTTATGGGCGGAATCGACAAGGCCTGGGAACATGGTCCAACCCCCTCCAGCACCAGCACTCCTAAAATCACATGACTATTTTTTGAAGAACATAAAAAATATTTATTTATAAATTATTATACTGCTAGGAATGGCACGTTAGAAAGGAGGACCTCGATCATCTAAAGTTTGCACAAATTTCTACTTCGGAGGACAGTTCACACAGAAAAGTGATAAAAGTAGTGCTCAGTTGTAGTTCATCAAATAATTCAGTAGATTTCATAATTTGGCTTATTCACGCATCAGTTTTTGCAGAAGTGAATTTTTTATCTGCCTGTATGTATGTATGTATTTATGGAACAATGTGCTTATGACAAGAATAATTGCCAGAATTTTTGCTTATGAAGTACCATATCTTTCAAATTTACAGTTATTGCTTACTTCATTGACTCAGTAGTGAACATTTATAAATTATGTTCATTTATTTATACACTGTTCTACAGGTTACACCCAACTACAGAACAGGGATATAAGTCAAATCACAATACAATACGATTACAATACATATAGAATTAGCTGAAGTGAAAAGACCTAATCTCAGAGATGAAACAGTAAAAAATGTCGAGCTAACAACTTGCAGAATTGCATTTCACTCACATGCTATGCAGAGGTGAAAGTTTCAGAATATTTGTACGTGGTGTTGGCAGATAAAAAGGATTAACCACTCTAGAGGTTGGTCTAGGTACATTGAAATTCAGTTTTTGCAGAATAAGTGGATCAATAATTAAATTATTAATCAGTTCAAAGAGAGAAATTGTGGAGTGACAATCACTCGAGCTATTCCTAGCATGTCTAGCTAACAATACATCATGGAGAAATCCAATTGGTGGATACATATCACCTGATCTATAGGAGAGAAGTTTTAGGAAATGACGTTGTACTGATTCAACGTTCTATGTATACAACTGATGAGATGGATTCCAGATTATGGATGCATACTCTAATTTTGATCTGACGAAAGCATAGTATAAGGTTTTCGATGTAGATGGATCCGAGAAATCTCTGGAGATTCATGCAATAAATCCATACATGCTGTTTTCAGCAGACAGAAATGCTTCACTGTATGGTACGAAGTTTTGTGTTAAAGGTAACACCTAGATCGGTGAATGTGAGAGGCCGTTGAAGTGAAATATCGTTTATTAAATATTGATATGAATATGGACGATTTTTCAGTGTGTACGTCATTACATTACGTTTGCTCGCATTTAATCCACGTTTCAGATCGAGGGAGAGCTGAAGACTCCTCGATGCCATTGATGTGGTGTCAGTTGATGTTAATGACCTCAACTATGTCGTTTATGAAGGCGTTAAAGAGAAGTGGACCTAGGTTGCTTCCTTGTGGAACTCCCGTTAAGGTCCGTTGAATTTTTTTTAGTTCAATATTTGTGACTTTATTATACATTCAGAGTAATGTAAAATAAAAGAAATTACCCAGGTCCATACATTTTTCCAGTGTGGGGTTTTCTCGATTTGCTTATACCTTGTCCATGTTGCTGCACATTATCGACAATGAAACGACCTAAACCTAAACCACCACCTCCTCCGGCAACTGCTAAAGGCACTTTTTCCTTAGTGCCATTGCGCTGTAAATGAAAATATCATTTTAAATGCCCTATTTTTTAGTTTTCTTCTTCAGTAGTTAAAAACTCACTGTGAAAATGTACGTTCCACCACCACCTCCTCCTCCACTGTCTTTGATAACAAGATAAAAAACTCCACGAATTCCATCTCCGTAATTATTGTTAGAATGGCAGGAGGAATTTTTTTGAACTCCAAGACTCTGAAAATGAAGAGAATTTTGAATGCAGAAGAAATCTGTATGTAATCTAAACTGTCTATCCAAGATGCATGGGAAAATTTGAAACCGTGAGAGATTTAAAATCGGTTGAATTACTAAAAAGTTGCCGATAATTTTTCCTGAAATGTTTTTTCTCACCAGTGACTATTTTATTGGGATTTATATGTGCCACTGTTCTCGAGGAATGATGATTAGATGCACCATGTAGCTTTTCAAAATCTAGAAATTTGTCCATAACTGAGCCTGGCAAATTGAATTCTCGATTGTAACTATTTCAATATTTACTTTTTCTTCCATTTCTTGGTTCAAAAATCATGGTATCTATGACTTAGCCTATAACCTTTTGAAGAAAAAATTTGAATTATACAGGGTGTAACTGAATAAGTGTAAAACATTTAAGGAGGTGATTTCTCATCGAAAAAAAGATAGGATCTTTCATATAAAAAAACTTCATTGGAGCATCCCTTGTTAAGATACAGCCCCTTGAAGTAGGTACATGAAATTTGTATAATAATTTTTTTCACAAGCACTGAAAAATTTACAATATTGAAAATAACCTGACGTTTTGTACTACCAAAAAGACACTTAGCCAGTTATTTATTTGGTTTACCCCATGGTTGTAAGGGGTGGAAAACGCAACCCCTAAAATTTATTTCCAATGTAACTTTTTGTCTTATTATTTGTTTACCATT